>RWGZ01000952.1:65464-175871 GCA_009725065.1 Utricularia reniformis
ATCAAATAATCTGAATCAAGAAGTTACCCTCCAAAATAATAATAGCTTCTTATTTGATTAATCTGCCGATTCAAAATAAATACTTCTTCTGCGCGACTTGGCGAAGAGATATTCCACGAATGTGACAGGGGTTCCAGATAATCACATAAAGTATATACGATAATTCCGATCCTGGGTACGAGTCCCCAGTGATCATAACGTTTGATGAATGCAAACCATAAAGCGAGTATTTTCCCGTTTTCAATCGTTTATTCAAATGAAAACCATAAGTATGATCACAGTTGTAGGGTAATCGCTCGGTGATCTCAATCGCAATAAAAAATGCTCGGCCTCTGTATTGATTTCGCTCCTAGTTGACGATAGATAGCTGACCACTCAAACATGTGGTTTAATACTTTCTTGCACAATAAATATCATGATTTCATCCGGGTAATCGGCCATGAATTCCTTGAAAAAAGGATATCTCTGTCGTGTAAACGATATTTAGTATTTCTCAGCGATCTAGCATTCTCGTTGAGTATAAACTTGCACATCAACATTGCACTGTCCCACACGTATAAAGTTGCACCCGGAGTCAATATATCATCATAGGGTCTCACGAAGCACCCATAATTCACTGCACATTATCTCCGGGTATAAACTTGCACCCCAGATCACCTCATTCTCATAGGGCCTCACGAAGCGCCTGTAATTTACTTGCACGTTGTCTCCGGTATATACTTGCACCCGGCACTATCATACTTTCGCCTCCGGTATATACTTGCACCCGGGGCCATCACACTCTCGCCGCCGGTATATACTTGCACCCGGGGCCATCGCCAGATCGACTCGTTCATAAAACGGCGCCATCGCGTTCTCGACCCGTTCATAAAACGGAGTCGTCACATTCTTGCCACCAGTATACACTTACACCCGGGGCTATCGCACAATTGACCCGTTCATAAAACGGAGTCGTTTGGCCCGTTCATAAAACGGTGCCATGCGGAATCGGACCAGCCTCCGACGAGGGCGCGACCCTCGCCGGCGTGTCATGTAGGAGTCAGGTATATACTTGCACCTGATTTGCCACGGAAATCACACTATATCACTCTACATGGGCCCATTGACATATTCCAACAGTCATTATGTGTAGACGGTTCTGCTGCAGACAGGTAGACTCATCACATTGAAAATCTTTTGACACAGTATCTAATTTGACGAGATTTAAAATGATCGACTATAAGACAGGTGGTACATTGTATTTATGATTTAACCTATTAAATTTATTCCATCTTCCTTCGTACTAAAATGCAATGTACCTCCTCCTATCTTACCAGTCCCCTAGTCGATCGAATTCATGTGGTCGAAAAAGATACTTAAAAAATTAGAATATGACCACAAAAAGAGGGGAAAATTTTATTTTGAAAAAGATCGATGAGTCATGTCTATACATAATACTTGCGCAAATTGGTAATATGCCAAGTCCGTGGCAGCTCCTCCCAGCTTATATTTGCGATCTTATACGTTCATTCAACCATCACCATAATAATCTCATACAACGTTCAACGTGCAACAATGCTTGACCACTGTAATCTCATCTTTCTTTAATCACAACTCACCAAAAAGTCAAAAATAATGAATGAGCTTGTGATTAAAATATCTCCACATGAATTTTTGCTCTCCTTATGGCGTTATCCATTCATCGATACTTTGAATTCCCACATATTTAAGTAGATTAATAGCGACATGAATGCCCATATGTGTGACACCGTATGCTATAATAATCCTCACGCCCTTCACTCGTGACTTTCTCCGAAAATTGTGATAAGTATCTAACATCGAAAATAGAATGAAACATTAGAAGGAGTGCCCACTGTTTCTGCTAGACATAATAATACTTGCATAATTCACTTGTTCGCTTTATGAAGATCTTCATTGCATTATATGACACCATTTACTTGTGAGTCCCAAACTAGTAAACAATACGATCATGAGGAAACTTCCCATTCCATGTTCCCAAACTCGGGATCCTTATTCACCTTATATACGTTCAATGGCTAATTTCAATACCATAATGCGTAATTCCTTCATGTCCACAGCCATCGCGAAGGCCCATACTAATGTCAGTCCCCATGTGTCAAAATTTCGCTTGCGATATTCACCGTAGGTACTCGGGAGGCACTGACCCAATTCCAAATTAACTCGCAATATTCATCTCATCATCTTCTCATACTCAACATAGTCTCTGGAAAAATCTCGGTATTAAATGTTTGTAGCTTGCATAAGATGAACAACGAAGATACGATTACACCGATTGGTCCTCGTCTTGACATTTAATAATAAATAATCTCGATCACACAATACACTGGGCTGTACAAAATATCAATCTCGAAAGCAAAACTACCCCACGAATGCATAGAGTGTGTTTCAGTAAACATCTTTGCTTATCTACTTGGAAATAGATATACTTTTACATGATGATCTGAGGATAAATCCGTTATCACTATCATATGCGAATAAATAAAGAATCCCTTGAGCAGAAAGATAGACTTTCCATTAATCGATAATATGTATCATGAATTCGAACAATAATGGCTTTCATTCCCGTCAACAAACTTTCATTCTTCCGAGTGAAATAAACTATAGGTTTTTCTACTCGCCCTCTGTTGGTTGCTGGTTCAAAGATCACAATTATATATCCATATTAAATCAAAACTATTATAATATCAGCATATTCTTCCATATTGACCAAACGTTTTTATTCGCAAGTCCCCAGTGTTGAAACAATTAGATTTCCGAATATCGCGATTGTCCGCAATCCCTAATTTGAGAATAAGAAATTCAGCTCATAACAACGTACTAAGCATACTTGTTTAATTACGTGGAAACTTTTGGTGTACATCCCATTACTGCAAATGTGACAATGTTTGGTACTTCAGAAATAGTATGGATGTTTACTTCACCGTCCATGAAAACATGTCTAGTACCAGGAGTGGACACTGCAAATGTCACAATGTCACACACCATTCATTTAAACGTTTCATTGGAATGAAATAATTACTCCACCCTTTCTTTGTCAATAGAAGGTTCCGCATATATGATCACTTTACTGAGACTTAGTTTATTAAGACCTTAAATCCTCTCTCTTAACCGGTCTAAGATCGGTTCATCGAAATTCAACCTTTTGTAGTCTCCTACTAATATTATTATGACCCTTCTTTCTCATCATCAAACTCAACTAAGGCAGCACTTATGATTTCTTTGAATGCGCAAAACACAAACCCAAAGGTTTATGATTATGAGTGGAGACATAAACGAATCAATGTTTATATAACACTTTCAACCTTCAAAATAAACCCGAGTGTGTACTTATCAATTTATGTTTCGCTTGCAAACATCATAGAGCGAGAAAAATTTCCGTCTTCCACCTAGAAGGATTCCACCTCATTGAATACTTTCTAAGTATACTCAATCATTCATTGAAATACTGGACATGATTATTTGCATACCGGTTTTTATCTGTATACCATCATTATTGACTTCCACACATTCTTCTCCCCACGTATTGATTTAATCGATCATTAGTACGCGGCATCTGGTTTCTTCGAACCAAAAGGNTCATAATGTGGCTTCATAACTACACTGCTAATACACTCTTCTCTTGATATTAAATGACTTAATAGTCCTCGTCATTTAATGAAACTTCCTTTCATTTCTCTTCAATTTCTCCGATCGCCTTAAGAAAAATCTAATATCGAATAATCTGAAACAAGAAGATTTTCTCCCAAAAGTAATAATAGCATCTCATATGATTAGTTCGCCGATTCAGAATAAATACTTCTTCGGCGTGACTTGGCGAAGAGATATTTCACGAATATGACAGGGATTCCAGATAATCACATAAAGTTTATACAATATTTCCGATCTTGGGTGCGAGTCCCTAGTAATCATAACGTTTGTTGAATGCAAACCATAAAGCGACTATTTTCCCGTTTCCAATCGTTTATTCAAATGAAAACCATACGCACGATCACAGTCGGAGATTAACCGCCCGGCCATCCCAATCGCAATAAAAAATGCTTGACCTTTTAATTGGTTTAGCTCCTAGTGGACGATGGATGGATAACCAAGCAAACGCGTGGTTTGATATTTTCTTGGACAATAAATAACGCGATTTCAACAGGGTAATCAGCCATGAATTCTGTGAAAAAAGGACATCTATGTCGCACAAAAAACATTTAGTATTTGTCATAAAAATATGTTCTCGACGAACTTGCATTCTAGTTGAGTATAAACATGCACCTCGGCATGCACTATCCCACAGGTATAAACTTGCACCCGTGGTCAACATATCATAGGGTCTCACGAAGCACCCACAATTCACTTGAACGTTGTCTCCGGTATACACTTGCGCCCGGTGCTATAATACTTTCGCCTCCGGTATACACTTGCACCCGGGGCCATCACACTCTCGCCGCCGGTATATACTTGCACCCGGGGCCACCACACTCTCGCCGTCTTTATATACTTACACTCGAGGCCATCACACTCTCGCCGCCGGTATATACATACACCCGGGGCTATCACACACTCGCCACCGGTATATACTTGCACCCGGGGTCATCACGCTCTCGCCACCGGTATATGCTTGCACCTGGGGCTATCACACTTACTTGGCCCGTCCATAAGACGGCGCCATCGTACATTCGACCCGTTCAGAAAACCGTGTCATTCGGCCCGTCCATAAGACGGTGCCATCGCACTCTCGACTCGTTCATAAAACGGCGTCATTCGGCCCGTCCATAAGACGGTGCCATGCGGAAATGGACCAACCTCCGGCGAGGGCCCGACCCTCGCCGGCGTGTCATGGAGGAGTCAGGTATATACTTGCACTCTGATTTGCCACGGAAATATGCTCGGTTCTAAGCCGGCTAAATCACAACAAACAAGGCCCTTAACATATTCCAACAGTCATTATGTACAGACGGTTCTGCCGCGGACAGGAAGACTCATCATGTTCAAAATATTTTGACACAGTATCTAATTTGACGAATTTGAAAATGATCGACTATAAGACGGGTGGTACACTGCATTTCTAATCTAACCTATTTAATTTATTTCATCCTCCTTCATGCTAAAATGCAGTGGACCTACTCCTGTCATACCACTCCCCTAGTCGATCGAATTCATGTCGTCGAAAAAGATACTTAAAAAATTAGAATATGACCACAAAAAGAGGGGAAAATTTTATTTTGAAAAAGATCGATGAGTCACGTCTATACATAATACTTGCGCAAATTGGTAATATGCCAAGTCCGTGGCAGCTCCTCCCCGCTTATATGTGCGATCTTATACGTTCATTCAACCATCACCATAATAATCTCATACAACGTTCAACGTGCAACAATGCTTGACCACTGTAATCTCATCTTTCTTTAATTACAAGTCACCAAAAAGTCAAAAATAATGAATGAGCTTGTGATTAAAATATCTCCACATGAATTTTTGCCCTCCTTATGGCGTTATCCATTCATCGATACTTTGAATTCCCACATATTTAAGTAGATTAATAGCGACATGAATGCCCATATGTGTGACACCGTATGCGATAATAATCCTCACGCCCTTCACTCGTGACTTTCTCCGAAAATTGTGTTAAGTATCTAACATCGAAAATAGAATGAAACATTAGAAGGAGTGCCCACTGTTTCTGCTAGACATAATAATACTTGCATAATTCACTTGTTCGCTTTATGAAGATCTTCATTGCTTTATATGACACCATTTATTTGTGAATCCCAAACTAGTAAACAATACGATCATGAGGAAACTTCCCATTCCATATTCCCAAACTCGGGATCCTTATTCACCTTATATACGTTCAATGGCTCATTTCAATACCATAATGCGTAATTCCTTCATGTCCACAGCCATCGCGAAGGCCCATACTAATGTCAGTCCCCATGTGTCAAAATTTCGCTTGCGATATTCACCGTAGGTACTCGGGAGGCACTGACCCAATTCCGAATTAACTCGCAATATTCATCTCATCATCTTCTCATACTCAACATAGTCTCTGGAAAAATCTCTGTATTAAATGTCCGTAGCTTGCATAAAATGAACAACGAAGATACGATTACACCGATTGGTCCTCGTCTTGACATTTAATAATAAATAATCTCGATCACACAATACACTGGGCTGTACAAAATATCAATCTCGAAAGCAAAACTACCCCACGAATGCATAGAGTGTGTTTCAGTAAACATCTTTGCTTATCTACTTGGAAATAGATATACTTTTACATGATGATCTGAGGATAAATCCGTTATCACTATCATATGCGAATAAATAAAGAATCCCTCGAGCAGAAAGATAGACTTTCCATTAATCGATAATATGTATCATGAATTCGAACAATAATGGCTTTCATTCCCGTCAACAAACTTTCATTCTTCCGAGTGAAATAAACTATAGGTTTTTCTACTCGCCCTCTCTTGGTTGCTGGTTCAAAGATCACAATTATATCTCCATATTAAATCAAAACTATTATAATATCCGCATATTCTTCCATATTGACCAAACGTTTTTATTCGCAAGTCCCCAGTGTTGAAAAAGTTAGATTTCCGAATATCGCGATTGTCCGCAATCCCTAATTTGAGAATAAGAAATTCCGCTCATAACAACGTACTAAGCATACTTGTTTAATTACGTGGAAACTTTTGGTGTACATCCCATTACTGCAAATGTGACAATGTCTAGTACTTCAGAAATAGTATGGATGTTTACTTCACAGCCATCAAAACATGTCTAGTACCAGGAGTGGACACTGCAAATGTCACAATGTCACACACCATTCATTTAAACGTTTCATTGGAATGAATTACTCCACCCTTTCTTTGTCAATAGAAGCTCCGCATATATGATCACTTTAATGAGACTTAGTTTATTAAGACCTTAAATCCTCTCTCTTAACCGGTCTAAGATCGGTTCATCGAAATTCAACCTTTTGTAGTCTCCTACTAATATTATTATGACCCTTCTTTCTCATCATCAAACTCAACTAAGGCAGCACTTATGATTTCTTTGAATGCGCAAAACACAGACCCAAAGGTTTATGATGATGAGTGGAGACATAAACGAATCGATGTTTATATAACACTTTCAACCTTCAAAAGAAACCCGACTGTGTACTTATCAATTTATGTTTCGCTTGCAAACATCATAGAGCAAGAAAAATTTCCGTCTTCCACCAACAACTCACACCTAGAAGGATTCCACCTCATTGAATACTTTCTAAGTATACTCAATCATTCATTGAAATATTGGACATGATTATTTGCATACCGGTTTTTATCTGTATACCTTCATTATTGACTTCCACACATTCTTCTCCCCACGCATTGATTTAATCGATCATTAGTACGCGGCATCTGGTTTCTTCGAACCAAAAGGCATAATTGAAAAACTTGAAGCCGACAAACTTAAACAATATGTCAATGTCGACGATAGATATGGGTCCTTTGACCATGCTTCTCTCAACTAAGTGAAAACAACATAAACTCTGTAGTCATCGTTCGACTTTGGAGCCATAAATAGGTCTGCGACCGATTATGTGTATTTCATAGTGCCATTTCTTGCAATATGATTTCCACATCTTCAATTAGTATCTTTTCATTTTCACGGGAGAATATCCACTTCTTTCGATGAATTTAATTGCATCTTAAAATTCCCCAGTACTAGATGTTCCATGTTAATACACTCGATCTTTCATTTAGAATGTCACCATATGAAGGCATTTCTTTGCACTAGACGCCCTTGTATCGCTTCGGAACATAACACTAGGAACATATCTTGCCAACACATGATTTTCCTTTTACTCCGGAACATAATAATAGAGCGATCAAAGCGGAGTAGGGATATGATAGCTCCGATTAGATTTAAAGCACTTCTTCCAAGGCAAAATTACAAAAGAGTATACGAAGATCAAGCACTACGAATTCCATTAATTATGACCTTGATGTTTCTTGATATCCCAATATGACTTGGAGAATAACAAATCGTTCGATAGCGACAAAACTGTTGTTAAACCAGACTAACTCAATACACTGTTTATAATGTCAAGATATTTGTCGGCTAGCTAATGTCACTGGTTAATTAAGAAGGCATGCTCAATAATCATATTGATATAATCATATATGACTATGGTCGATTCTACCACTTCCAGTTGAAGGTTCTCCATTTCCCTTACCAACGTGTTGGCTAGCGCGCCATGAGTCTTCCTGCTCAGTGCATCGGCTACCTGGTTTGCCTTCCCGGGGTGGTACTGAATGTCCAGATCGTAATCTTTAATCAGTTCCAACCATCTCCGTTGTCTCATGTTAAGCTCCCTCTGAGTGAATAGGTACTTCAAACTCTTGTGGTCGGTGAATATCTCACACTTCACACCGAACATGTAATGTCTCCAAATCTTGAGTGCGAATACCACCGCGGCTAATTCTAAATCGTGTGTCGGATAGTTCAACTCGTGTATCTTCAATTGAGGGGATGCATATGCTATAACTTTCCCCCCTGCATCAGTACACACCCGAGTCCTTCCTTTGATGAGTCGCTGTATACCGTGAAGTCCTGTCCTGGTGTGGGTAATACTAGTATTGGTGCAGATGTCAATTTCGTTTTGAGACATTCGAAACTCTCTTCACATTTCTCATCCCACGTATACCTCGTTTCCTTTCGGGTCAAATTTATCAACGGTTTAGCAATCCTTGCTAACCCCTCGATGAATTTCCAATAGTACCCGGCCAATCCTAAGAAGCTCCTTACTTCTCGAGCATGTGCCGATCTGGGCCAATTCGTCACTGTCTCTATCTTTGTTGGGTCTACCGTCACTCCTCATGCTGATATCACGTGGCCTAGGAGAGCTAAACTGTCCATCCAGAATTCACACTTGCTGTATTTGGCATACAACTTCTCTTGTCCGAGAGTCTGTAATACTATTCTCAGATGTTGCTCGTGTTCCTCCTGGTTGCGAGAGTAAACTAGGATGTCGTCAATGAACACCACCACGAACTTGTCTAGGTACTGACGAAATACCCGATTCATCAAATCCATGAAAATTGCTGAGGCATTAGTCAATCCAAATGGCACTACCGTTCATTCGTAATGGTCGTACGTCGTTCGAATGGCTGTCTTCGTTATGTCTCCTTCTCTTACTCGGACTTGATGATACCCTGACCTCAAGTCTAATTTTTAGAACACCTTCGAGCCTTGTAACTGATCAAACAAGTTGTCGATCCTAGGCAACGGATACTAGTTCTTTATCGTGACCTTGTTTAACTGCCGGTAGTCGTAACACAGTCTCAACTCGCCGCTTTTCTTTCGAACAAATAACACTGGTCCTCCCCAAGGGGAGTTGTTTGGCATCAGAAATCCTTTTTCCAGTAGCAACTCAATCTGCTATTTCAGTTCATGCATTTCTCTGTGTGCAATTCGGTACGGAGTCTTGGAGATAGGTTGTGTTCCAGGGAGTAGTTCTATTTTCATTTCCTCCTCTCTCTAGGGCGGTTGCCCGGTAGTTCGTCAGGAAATACATCACTGTATTCACAAACCACTGGAACGGACTTCAATGGCGTCCCTTCCTTCTCCGTCGTGACGAATGCTAACCAGTTCGNATCACTTCCATAAAACGCCCCTTTTGATGTAATGCATGATGAGAACGTTTGCGGGCGCGATTCGAATCGCCGACACTTTTTCCCCCGGCGATAGTCATAATGTTGGGGCCTAGGTTGCCCCATCTTGGTTGGCCATTTTCAATATTCAAAATAGGTTGACCCTGGTTGGGGCCAACCGGAGGAGGAGGAGGTAGTGCTTGCTGATTTGCCGGGGCTGGTGGATAAGCATCATACCCATACCCCTGCTGATTTTTTTGCGGCTGATGCCTGCTGCGACCACGATAGTTGTTTCCTCTCCTTCCTCCTCTCTGATTCTGTCTACCGCCATTAAAGAATCCTCTCTGGCCGCCACCTTGACGTTCGCCACGCTGTCCTCCATAACCGCGTCCTCTTTCATTTGGCCGTGGCGCGTCGGCCCTTGGGGGTTTGGGTGCCGCCCCCTCCGGAATCTCGATTTTTCCCAGCTTAGGCTCGGGTAGAGCCTCCACAGTACTGATCAGTTCATCAAGCTGACCCAATTCCAGCAACCTTTCCACTTCAGACATTAATTCTTGACAATCATTCGTTGTGTGTCCAAAGCTCCGATGAATACGGCAAAATACTTGGGACTCGTAAGTCCCCTGCGTTGGTTCTTGTAAGGGAGGGGGATAGCGGAGAGATCCACCCTTCTTCTGCTCAATGATGGCGAAAATCTGTTCATAGTTGTATGTCGGAAACACTCTCAACTTAGACTTTGTAGGGTGGGACAACCTTGTCTAGCCCACGACATGCAACAATATTGTAGGACCCATACGCCCGTACTTCAATCACTCCGTGATCTCGCAAACCTTCATCTTCTCGGATGTATTGTGTGCATCTCAAAGTCAAATCCTACATACTTTCCGGGGGATCTCTATTCAAAGAATTACACAAAGGGTGCCCAGCTAGAATAAGCTGCAGCACCCCAACCTTCTCACTAACAGTGATCCGAGGTATTTTCCTACACTCGGCCTCGAAACGGGAAATAAAACCCAACAACCTTTCCGAAGAATCATACCGCAACGCGGTCAAAGAAGTAATAGATTTTATCGGCGTGTTAAAAGGTGCGAAAGCCGAATAGAATTGATCCTTAAAATCCTGATAAGAAACGATCGAACGTTTCAGCAACCGGTTAAACCATCGGAAGGCTGATTCTTTAAGAGAAGCGGCAAAGACGAAACACATAGCAGCATCACTGAAATTCATCAAACTTACATGAATTTCCAAATTCGACATATGAGCATGCGGGTCAGTCGACCCGCGATACTGTGGAAGATCCTTAGGCATTTCAATAAATTCAGAGCGAGTGGCTTCGATAATTGCCATGGAAAAAGGAGATAGGGCATTCGAAGTATTCCATGGACTTTGCAAAACTTCCAAAGATGGTGATGCCTTTCCTTGATTACCGATGGGCTCATTAGCCCTCTCATTCTCAAAATAGTCTCCCTCGTATGCTGAGGTCTGATGAGTATCCTGGGTGTGCTCCCCGTACACTTGTCTCCTTTCCTGGCCAAGAGTCAGATTGGCCTCCAATTGTTTCATCCTAGCCTCGCTTTGCTCCAACTTCCCACTCATCTCCTTAAATTTTGACTCTATCAATTCCCTGATCTTTTGTAGAGTGCTACTTTGCTCTTCGATTGCTGCAGTATTTGCTCGTGGCTCCGGAACACGATCAATATCTTCCTCTGAGGCCACATTATTAACAGGTTCAGGGGTGGCATTGTTCCTTCGGGCTCTCCTTTCAGCCTCAACTTTCTCTAACTGGGCGACTAAAGTACGCCTTCGCTCTTCCAAATCCTCATCGGTTTCTGCCTGATCAGCAGATCTAGAGCGTGCAGGTGGCGGCAGGTGGGCGGTGCTACGGACCGCGACTCGGCCAACTCGTGCGAATTCATAACATTTGGACAAACATTCGCGTGATTGAGGATAAAAACTTGGTGCCCTTCCGGATGAAAACCCGCTCCGGGAGGGCCGAATAGTTACATTTTGAGCAGGGGGCTCCTCCAGAACTGATGACTGAGTCCCCGGTAACACAACAAAATCATCATTAATTTGACGAATAGGATCCGCCTCAGTTTCTTCATCAAAAATATCTTCATCAGAATTCCGAGTAGTCCTGATAATAGAAATCCAAACTCAGCAATAAAGCTCTCAATGGGATAAAAATCTCGGTCCCCACGTACGGCGCCAAACTGATCTAGTCTAAAAATATTTTGGGTATTTATTTTTAGATCAGTCAATTTTTAATTTACTCGAAATTGGATTGTTGTAGGGACACGAGCGATATACGAGGTTGGGCCCACAATGTGTGAGCTTATGTCCTCGGGAGAGCAAAGCTCTACCTTGGTTTCCACTANCTGAGTCCCCGGTGTCATTGCTTGTAATAGAGGAGCAGGCGTATATAAGAGATCCACCTTTCTTCCCTTCAATCATGGCGAGAAATATACTTGGAACTCAATAAATAGACTTGCAATTGAATACCAACAAGGTTTGTATATCGGACTTTGGTAGATAATCTATCATTTCCTGAATACGTCATGTACATGTAAGTCCAAGCCCTTCAATGCTTTACTAGTAATCCTTTAAAAACCAACGGCGATCAACCTTTCTCATTTCCCATAACCTCTTCTTTTCTTATGTGTTCGGTAAATCGTGTTGACTTGGAACTTCCAACTTTCCGCAACAAACACTCTCTCCCACCATTTTGTACACATGTATACAATCCAGCAACACGTAGCCAAATTCCCCCCATGAAACTATGCAATCAACTCATTCTCCACGTGAGGTTCACGTTTATCGCAAGGGCCAATCAGCCGCCGCTCCATGCGATACTCAATATCGCCACAAAACTGGTTAGAAAAACATACGACCTCTCTGAAGGGTCGTTATGCCACACCGAATATAACTCATACTTGAATCCCGGGTGAAATAGTAGAAAACATCATCAACTAATTGAATTGCTGTAGAGTAAAGTATATGGTCACATCTTTGAAGTCCATCAAAATTAACATGGATCTCGAGATTTGATATCGAGGAGATCCTAAAGTATCTCAATATACGCCAATCTTATGAAGAATAACACCCTCGCGAACCGAGGTATGTGAATGTATCGGACACGTTCGACATATACATATATCTTCTTTATAGCCGAGGACTATATGACGGCCAATATCTCCATACTATGCAGTGAAATCCTTTGAAGAACTCAAAATATCCCAATTTTTCGATAAATGTATCGAAATGAAATAGTAAAATGCCACCGAAATCCGACCCGAAAAATATTACACCGTCGCATCACCATATGATTGTAGACGAAAAATGGAGCGTCACATAAAATTTTGGTAGCGCCAAAAATCCGGAACATGTGGACTTCATATTCATGTTCTTTGCACACCTTTGGCATGTCCTCGGCACATATTCATGCAATATGATAATCTTCCAATGCCTTCATAAATAGATCCCCCGGATGAAAACCCGCTCCGGGAGGGCCGAATAGTTACATTTTGAGCAGGGGGCTCCTCCAGAATTGACGACCGAGCCCCCGTTGACAAAAAAAAAATCATCATTAACTTGAGGAATAGGTTCCGCCTCAATTTCATCATCAAAAAATATCTTCATCATAATTCCGAGTAGTCATGATAATAGAAATCCAAACTCAGCAATAAAGCTCTCAATGGGATAAAAATCTCTGTCCCCACGGACGGCGCCAAACTGATCTAGTCTAAAAATATTTTGGGTATTTATTTTAAGATCAGTCAATTTATAATTAATTCGAAATTAGGATGTTGTGGGGACACGAGCGATATACGAGGTTGGGCCCACAATGTGTGGGCTTACGTCCTCGGGAGAGCGAAGCTCTACCTTGGTTTCCACTATAATATTCGGAGAATACAATTACAATGAGATGATAATGACGATACGGACGAAAACGGCTCGAAAAACGATCAAATCTGCAGTCGCGTTCCAATGGACGCGAGTGAACAGTGCAGACAGACAGGTTGTTCGCGACGAACGCGATTGGGCGCGAGGAGGCACTGTTCGCGGGGAATCGATGACTGGTCGCGAGTTGGTTGGCTGGCCACTCGTCGCGAGTTGGCGGTTGGTCGCGAGTGTTGTGACTGGTCGCGAGTGTGGTGCTTGGTCGCGACTAACGCGGTTGGGCGCGAGGTGGAGGACTCGTTGCGGCTGATCAGGAATGGTCGTGAATAGTGAGTTTGGTCGCGACTGGGAGATCAGATTTTGCCTTGGGAAGCGTGATAAAAGTTCGAATCCTTTCTCGAAGCCTTGTGACTCCTATTTATAGAGGAATTTAGCCCAGAACTCACTCTCTTGGGCCCATAAGCCTAGTCCACCTCACTTAGCTCAAAAGAATTAGATATTCCAAATTATAATATAATCAATACCATGCTGATCCCGAAGCTTCGGGAACCAATTCGGACAAGATGTTAGTCGGGAATACGATCAAAAAATTCCCGAGAACTTCGTATATCAGTTCTTTGCCTTTAGATAGCGAATACGCAGCCACATAACATCATTGCACCTGACCGATGCACTCCCGGGTGGCAAATGACGAAAATACCCCTGGCCCCGTCCGGGGCCGAAATGACCCGAAACATCTCAAAATGCTTAAAGAGACTTTATATGGGGCCCAACGAGCCAGAATTACGAGAATACCACTTGAGAATGCCATCCGATAAAAATATGAAAATACCGAAAATACCAATAACCACGTCGGACGAGTTCCCGGGTAAGGACGGATACAAGAGAATATACCCGGGAAATATCACCGAAATATCAAGAACTCTGATGGTGGAGTTTGTGGTGGTGGATCTCCCAATACTCCCATATAATGCAATCGTGGGGAGAAGTTGTTTAAACTTATTCGGAGCTGTGGTGTCTCAACCCCATTTGATGATGAAGTTCCCAACACAATTAGGGGTTGGGAAGATGAAGGGAGATCAGGAACTGGCGCGATCATGTTATAATGTAATGTGCAGGAGTGGTATGGATGGATCGAAAGCAAAGTCACATGTTTATATGGTGGAATTCTTGTCTCATGAAGTTATTGAAACGAATGACAGACCCTCTCTTAGGAAGTTTAAAGAGAACGACATGAAGATTGAGCCTTTGGGAATCAAGACAGTGCCTTTATTTCCCGGCAATCTTGAAAAGACAGTGACAATCGGTTCCGAGTTGTCACCTGAGGTTGAGAAGGAGGTAATTTCTTTTTTGTGAAATAATGTAGATGTTTTTGCTTGGTCTTATCAGGATTATGTGGGGGTTGATCCCCAAGTCTGTTCTCATAGACTCAATGTTAACCCTTATGTGCGACCAGTTCATCAGAAGAAGAGGAAGTTTTCCCCTGTGAAAGAGAGGGCGATTGATGAGGAGGTGGAAAGTTTGCTGCAGGCAGGATTCATAGAGCCTGTTAGATACACGGATTAGGTCGCGAATCCAGTGGTGGTCCCAAAGACGAGTGGTGGCTGGAGAGTTGGCATCGATTTTACTGATTTAAATAAAGCATGCCCGAAGGATCCGTATCCGCTGCCGGCCATCGACATGATGGTGGATGCGGCCTGTGGCTTTGAATNCAGTCGTACTTTAATGTTTTGAACTATGTTTTAAATTGCTTTCGAATATTTCCGTTTTAATTATCATGTTTTTACCAAAAAAACTAGGCCCAAATTACGGTCGTTACACAAGTTACCCGTTTGTATGGTGGAATTCTCGTCTGATGAAATTATCGAAACGAATGACGGACCCTCTCTTAGGAAGTTTAAAGAGAACAACATGAAGATGGAGCCTTTGGGAATCAAGAGAGTGCCTTTATTTCCCGGCAATCTTGAAAAGACAGTGACAATCGGTTTCGAGTTGTCACCAGAGTTTGAGAAGGAGTTCATCAGAAGAAGAGGAAGTTTTCCCCTGAGAAAGAGAGGGCGATTGATGAGGAGGTGGAAAGTTTGCTGCAGGCAGGATTCATTGAGCCTGTTAGATACACGGATTGGGTCGCGAATCCAGTGGTGGTCCCAAAGACGAGTGATGGCTGGAGAGTTTGCATTGATTTTACTGATTTAAATAAAGCATGCCCGAAGGATCCGTATCCGCTGCCGGCCATTGACATGATGGTGGATGCGGCCTGTGGCTTTGAATTGCTTAGTACGTTAGATGCCTTTAAGGGATATAACCAAATTTTCATGCATTGTGAGGACAAGTTGTTTACTTCATTTATGACAAAAAAAGGCATTTTTTGCTATAGAGTTATGCCATTTGGGTTGAAAAATGCTGGGGCCACCTATCAACGTTTAATGAATTCGATGTTCAAAGATATGATCGGAAAGTCTTTGGAGGTTTATATCGACGATATATTAATAAAGAGTAAACATGGGGATAATCACATCCAGTATTTGAATGATTGTTTTGGGGTGCTGAGAAAGTATAGAATGAAATTGAATCCGCTCAAGTGTGCTTTTTGTGTGAAAGGAGGCAAATTCCTCGGCTTTATGGTATCTGAAAGAGGAATTCAGATGAATCCGGATAAGATAACAGCTATCCAAGAAATGACCCTCCGACGACTGTTAGGGAAGTTCAAAGGCTAACTGGGAGGTTAGCCTCATTAAATCGCTTCATCTCGCGATCTGCTGAGAGAAGTTTGCCGTTTTTTAAGGTTTTGCGTAAAACGAATCTTTTGTATTGGGACGACGAATGTAGCAGGGCTTTTGAGAGTTTGAAAGACTATCTGAGTAAACCGCCGTTTATGTCTCCTCCATCTCCGGGAGAACCGTTGGGTTTATATTTGTCAGTGACAAAAGAGGCAGTGAGCGCCGCGTTGGTCAGACTTAGCGACAAAGAGCACAGACCGATATATTATGTGAGCAAGAAATTGCAGGGAGCGGAATCCCGATATACTGATTTAGAGAAGTTCGTATTAGCCCTGATTGTCGCCTCAAGGAAATTGAGGCACTATTTTCAAGGACATCATATTGCAGTCTTGACAGATCAGCCTATCTGAAGCGTGTTATCAAAGATTGATGCCTCTGGTAGGCTAGCAAAGTGGAATATCGATTTGGGCCAGTATGAGATAGAGTATATCTCCAGGCGAGCATTAAAGGCTCAAGTATTAGTGGATTTCATAGTAGAGATGACTCGGTCGGAGGAATTGGGTATTCAAGAGTATTGGGACGCCTTTGTCGATGGATCAGTATCTGCCGGGCGAGCTGTATTGGTGTCTATTTTAAAGAAAGGAAATCTGGTGAAGAACATGAGTATGCTGTAAAGTTGCGTTTCCCTGCAACTAACAACGTCGCCGAGTATGAAGCCTTGATATTTGGTATTAACTTGGCAGTGGAAATTGGAATCGTTCGTTTGCATGCTCATTCTGATTCGCAGTTAGTGGTGAACCAATTTGCAGATACCTACTCCACCAAGGGGAACCATTTGTGCAGGTATTTAGAAAAGCTCAAAGAGGCGGCTAAGAATCTTAAGATATTTACGCTCACGTATATCCCAAGGGAGGAAAACACGCGTGCAGACGGTCTTGCAAAGGCGGCGACGATTTTAGAACTCTCGGATGAGTCAAGGATAACAACAATGATCCACTACCAGCCATCTGTCATTCCATTGGAGAAACAGATGGCCGAGGTGGCTAATTTGGAACTTTCGAATGAGACATGGTTTTTATTGGATGCCGTAACCGACGAGCCATCATGGAAGGATGCTATTGTAAATTTCCTGATCAAGAGAGAATTACCCGCCAACGAAGGTGAGGCTCGAAGGACTATGCAAAGAGCTACAAATTTTATCTATGTGGATGATAAGTTGTATAAGAAGAATTTTGGAGGCCCATATCTTCGATGTTTGTCCCCAGTACAGGCAAAGGCCGTTATAGAGGAAGTTCACGCTGGGGACTGTGGTGATCATTCAGCAGGTCGATCCTTAGCAAATAAGGTTAAGAGGGCCGGTTATTTTTGGCCAACACTGGTGAAAGATTGTGTGAATTTTGTTCGGGCTTGTTCTGCATGTCAGTTCCACTCGAACGTGCATCATGCACCAAGAGCCAGCATGAAACCTTTACCAACAACATGCCCTTTCGATATGTGGGGCATCGATATTTTAGGACCGTTTCCGAAGGCACATAGCCAAAAGAAGTTCTGCATCGTGGCTGTGGAGCATTTCTCTAAGTGGATAGAGGTTGAAGCTGTATCACGCGTTCGGGAACAGGAAGTTATCAGTTTCCTTTGGAGGTATATCGTGTGTCGATTCGGAATTCCTAGGATTTTGGTATCAGATAACGGAACGCAATTTGCCGGAAAGAGGGTTAATGAATGGTGTGAGAGTTATGGAATTGAACAGCGGTTTACCTCCGTGGCACACCCAGAAACAAACGGGCTTACGGAGGTTATCAATCGTATTATCTTACAACAGCTGAAAACACGGATAGATGAATCCAAAGGCTCTTGGGTGGATGAATTGCATAATGTGATGTGGGCATATCGGACATCACCGAGGTCCACTACCGGATTCAGCCCTTTCTCTTTGGTATATGGCTCTGAGGCCGTGTCTCCGGTTGAAGTGACTATTTTATCGGAAAGAGTCATTGCTTATGACGAGGTGTTGAACGAGGATATGAGAAAGTTGGACCTTCACTGTATTGATGATATCCGCGATAGAGCCGCAATACGAATGGAGGTATGTAAAAGGCGGATGGCTAAGAAGCACGACAAATGCGTTCGACCTATGTTGTTAAAAGTTGGAGACTTGATTCTTAAGAAAGTGGAAGTCTCAAAGCATGTTGGCAAGTTGGATCGAAAGTGGGAAGGACCGTACAGAGTAACGGCCGTAGTGAAGGAAGGAACGTACAAAATCGCAAATATGAGCGGGGAGGAGCTGCCACGGACTTGGCATATTTCCAATTTGCGTAAGTATTATGTATAGACTTGACTCATCGATCTTTTTGAAAATAAAAATTTTCCCTCTTTTTGTGGTCATATTCTAATTTTTTAAGTATCTTTTTTGACGACATGAATACAATCGACTAGGGGACTGGTAAGGTAGGAGTAGGTCCATTGCGTTTTAGTACGAAGGAGGATGGAATAAATTAAATAAGTTAGATTAGAAACGCAATGTACCACCTGTCTTATAGTCGATCATTTTCAAACTCGTCAAATTAAATACTGTGTCAAAATATTTTGAACATGATGAGTCTTCCTGTCCGCGGCAGAACCGTCTGTACATAATGACTGTTGGAATATGTTAAGAGNCAAAATCGCAAATATGAGGCTGGTAAGGTAGGAGTAGGTCCATTGCGTTTTAGTACTAAGGAGGATGGAATAAATTAAATAAGTTAGATTAGAAACGCAATGTACCACCTGTCTTATAGTCGATCATTTTCAAACTCGTCAAATTAAATACTGTGTCAAAATATTTTGAACATGATGAGTCTTCCTGTCCGCGGCAGAACCGTCTGTACATAATGACTGTTGGAATATGTTAAGAGGCCGTTTGTTGTGATGTATATTTCCGTGGCAAATCAGGGTGCAAGTATATACCTGACTCCTCCATCACACGCCGACGGGGGTCGCACCCTCGCCAGAGGCTGGTCCTTTTCCGCATGGCACCGTCTTATGGACGGGCCGAATGACACCGTTTTATGAACGGGTCGAAAGTGCGATGGCACCGTCTTATGGACGGGCCGAATGACACCGTTTTATGAACGGGTCGAATGTACGACGGCGCCGTCTTATAGACGGGCCGAGTAAGTGTGATGGCCCCGGGCGCAAGTATATACCGGCGGCGAAAGTATGACGGCTCCGGGTGCAAGTATATACCGGTGGCGAAAGTGTGATGACCCCGGGTGCAAGTATATACCGGTGGCTAAAGTGTGATGACCCCAGGTGTAAGTGTATACCGGTGGCAAAGATATATTGCTAAATGCAGAACGGTGGACTTATTTTGAGTATCTACTCATTTCATTGAGGCGTTCGCCTTAGAAGTTATCGTAGACCGATACAAGCTCCGCCACACTGGGGACTTCTACGCATCCTGATTATTATTATATGCGCTATTGTTGCGCATCCATATCGGAGATTCACATATATTCTTATTAACTCGAAGGGTTATTTCTTGATGTGGATTATTCGGAATTATATATTTCTTGAAGAATGTGGCGAGAAAATAAAGTTGAGAAGAAGAGAGTTCGTATTATTCAGAGTATGGTTCTTTATTCGAAAATACAGCGGAAGAATTGAAAAGTAAATAAAAAAAAAAGCAAATTTTATATACACGGGGAATACAAAACGAGGAGAAAATACAAAAGTGAAGAAAACGGGGAATACAAAATGAGGAGAGGATACAAAAATCGAAGAAATCAGATGTAGAAGTTTATTTCTTCTTCTTCTGGCAGCCTGAGCATTCACCAGGCCCGCTGGGGCGCTTTTTCACCAGCTTTATTTTTTGGGAAGATGGAGGTTTCTCAGCCGCAAACCTCGCCATTTCATCTTCGTGACGCTCCCGAGCTCCAGTCACACTAGCGGGGGTATATATTTGAGGATTTTACGCCGCCATTACAACGTCGTCTTTCAGGAGCTCCGCCACAAGAGGGCCCATTGGCTCCGGGAATAAAGTAGCCAACCTCCTAAACGCATCCGGAGATGGACCCACCTCCGTCTCGATATCCTCCGAGTAAAGTTGCTGGTGAAGATCTTCATTTAAGCTGAAATGTAGCGCCCCGAACGGATCCTGTGAGCAATCCAGCATGTCCTCATCGGGTATAGGCTCTAACTTCCCGTTGAGCTTGGGATCGAGCTTCTTTTTCTCCTCATCGGTCATGGATATGCCCAGGATTCTTTGCGTCTGGACACTCCCTCATAAGAAGTACACGACATTCGACTTGGCATGAGCTACCGCCCCCAGGTTCCGGAAAGTAGGGGAGTGAACCGTGTACTCCCATATTAACTTTTGGAAGCAGTCGTTAATCTGGGACTGCAGCTTGGCGATTCGTGCCCGGAGTCGATCGGTGATAGATTAGAGGCCTTCAGTCTTTGTTGTGAGTTCTTTGACCTCCTCCACGACTTTCCCGAGAGTTTTTTTATTGGCCGCATTCTCTTCTTTGGCCTTCCTCAGTATCTCCTCAGTTTGCTCTCGGATCTCCTTCAATTTGTCATGTGCGTACTTCTCATTGACCTTGAGGGTTTCTATAGATTGCTCAAGGGCGTGCCTTTGCCCGATGTGGAAGGCAGAGTTCTCTGTTAGCTCGCTACGGTGAGCTCGAAGCAGAGAGTCAATTGCTTTGCTATGCTCTTCTCGGAGTGCTGCCATCTCCTGGGCATGCTTATCTCGCTGATTCTGCATCAGCTTCTCACCGCCTTTTTGGTCTGCTCCCCGATAATGTCTGGCTAGTCGAGCTCCGAATGTCTGAGCATACAGTATTCCCCTACTGTAGCTGCGGTGCCCAACTCGATTATGGTGCGCTCCATCTGAAATGAAAACAAGAAGGGTTAGTACATATGGCGTAAAAGATAAAGTTATAAAGAGGTCGTTATTAGTGTCGCGACGAACCTCCCCAATGGCGCGACGCATCGTCGCGGTCTGACTCATTAACCGACCGATGTCAGTAAACACTGTGTGGTCATCTCGACCACGAGGCGGTAACTCTGGGTTCCGCTCCAAGTATGCCAGGGCCGGCCGACTTGACACATTGTCGCACCTCGGAATTCGGAAAGTGAGTCCATCCTTTATCAACACAAAGCCGGCCCGGCGTCCCATATCGAGCCATTCCTTGACCGTCAGCCTCGGGATGTCATGTATACGGAAGGCATCGATAAAATTGGCGGTTAACCCACTCTTTCTGTTGGGTTCCGCGATCTCGAAGACGGCGGGCTCCTCCGCCGGTCTTTTTCCCTTGTCCAAGCGAGGCACATGACTGGTCCCTCCCTCCGAGCAAGCTTCCTGGCGTGTTTCCTCCACCATCGGATCCGTCGGTTGATCCCCACTTATCTCACCCTCCTCATCATCCCCGATGATATCCACTAAGTTTTTGGCGAAGTCGTACATGCCGTCATCAGGGGTGGGCTCCTCAACCGTGTATCCTAATCGCCGAGATAACGGGATTAGGTCTTCGGGTCTCTCAGTAATTGTTGCAGCCGGATCCTCTTCTACCGGCCCGGGATTGGCCATCGCTGCAGCAGGTTGTGGTGGTGGAGGAGTGTCACATCTTATTCCTCCAGTCGGGGACGCCGATTCTCGCAGACTTGACGCCAGCTCGGCCGCGGCAGTTCGGTTCCGAGTCCCCGGTGGCGCCTCAAAGATAAGCTCATCATCCTCCGCGAGAAGATCACGGAGGAAATTCAACCGATCCCCCTTTTTGTTTTGATCCTGAGCGGGAGCCATTATGTTATCTGCAAAATACGCAAGTTAAGTGAGAAACGCGAAGTCTGAATTTAAAGACAAGTTACATAAGGTTCCTAAGCGTTGATCCTATCAAAGAAGAATTATTAAATTTAGCCCCTATATGAATATACGGATGAGGTACCTAGCAGTTCTCTACTAAAATGGGGGGGGACCGGAAGGAGGTTGAAAGCAACCAAGATCGGAGCGTAAAGTAAGGTCTTCACGGTCCAGTCAGCGCCGTCAGACCTAGAGCAGTCAAGGAGCGCCTTCCTCAGAGGTCTCGGAAGGGCCGCCCGGGATTTAGGGCCGTAGGCCTCAGGAAAAAATGGTTCCCCTTCAACGGGGAACCGCCAAGGAAGACTCAAGGGAGAAAGCCTCGTATCCCCCACACCGCTGACAAAGAAGAAATGTCTCTTCCAGTCGTGGTTGGAGTGGGGTGCAGAAAAAGGAAATGGGCTCGTCTTGTGCCGCGGGCGGAAATATATACAACCCTGGGCACCAAAATTGACGACAGCACTGATATAGAATATTTGGAAGAAAAGATCTATGGTTGGAGGAATACAATTCACCTCCATAAATATTATGAAGGCGACGACAAGAGAGATTGAACTTGGAGTTAGTTGGAAAAAATGAATTTGTAGATGCGAGAGCAATTCTACAAGGAAAGGATGAAGAGGGAAGCGAAGGCCACATTCTAAGTGTTCGAGAGAGACAGTATGGGTGGCGATAGGAGGCGTCAAGAGACGGTCGCTAGTTTCAGGTTGATATAGCACACAGTCGGAAGGGAAATAATATTGCTCAAGAATAGATCTCCACTTCCGAGAATGCATGCTATGAGGTTGGTTAAAGGACTTAAGAGCTTTAACCGCGGAATTTTGAGGGCCGAGGGTGTTTTCAAGATGAGCTACCCTCTCGAAAAAATGAGAATTTACAGTGGAAAGGCAAGGAGGAAATGGGGCTGAGATCGAATCGAAACTCCCCGGATTGGATGAGGAGTCCGAATGGTTTGAAGATGAGGTGGCAGAGCCCGAAGATTCGGTGCGATCGGAAGACATTGGTAAATTTAAATTCAAATTTATTTTTTGAAATTAATTTTACAAGTTTTAAGTCCGAGTCGCGACCAGTTGAAGTTTCGTCGCGAATGGTACAGTACTCGCGAGTTATCGTCGCGAGTAGCACAGTGGTCCTGATTTAAGTTATACGTTTCGTCGCGACTTACTTAGTTTGGTCGCGAGTGGTACAGTTATATGTTTGGTCGCGAGAAGGTCAGCAAGCGATATGTCGCGAGTAGTACAGTATGTGTGGTTGATCGCGAGTAGCACAGTTAAACGGTTGGTCGCGAGAGCTTGATTGGTCGCGAGAGCTTGATTCGTCGCGAGAGTTCAGAAGTCCGCGCGAGAGAATGAATTGTGAGGAGCGAGCAGTGTATTTATAGGGGCAGAATCCCGAGTCGGAAAAACCTCGAAATTTTCACCCGAGCTCAGAATCTGACGTACTTAGTGTCAAAACGATCGTATCGACGAGAGGTTTCCAACCGTGCTAAGGATTTCCTCGGCGGGGCCCCAGAACGATAACTGGCTTTCGGGACGAGCTGATGATATATGGTTTACGACTCAGAATCTGAATCTGAAAACCAGGGGACTATTGATATTGCCCGAGGTTATTTATGTAATTTTGTTAACCTCGGGGCTCGTCCGACGTGGCTATGTGGTATTTTCGGTATTTTTATATGTCTATCGCGAGGCGTATTCCAGGGGTATTTTCGTAATTCAGGCATGCTGGACCCCATATAAGGCTTCTGTAAGTGTTTTGAGATGTTTTGGGTCATTTCGGCCCCGTACGGGGCCAGGGGTATTTTCGTCATTTTTCACCCGGGAGTGCACCGGTCAGGTGCAATGATGTTATATGGCTGCGTATTCGCTATCTAAAGGCAAAGGACCAATATACGAAGTTCTCGGGAAATTTCTGATCGTATTCCCGACTAATATCTTGTCCGAAGTGGTTCCCGAAGCTTCGTCATCAACATGGTATTTATTATATTGTAATTTGGAATATTTAATTATTTTGGGCTTAGTGGAGTAAATAGGCTTATGGGCTCAAGTAAGTGGAGTTGGGCTGGATTTGGGCTGGATTTCTCTATAAATACAAGGTCCGGTGCACTTGGACAGGATTCGGACTTTTATCACGCTTCCCAAGGCAAAACCTGACCCCAGACTCGCGACCAAACCCTCCCAGCCGCGACCAGATTCACCTAGTCGCGACCAGCCTTTATCCGCGACCAAACAGTGCCAGTCGCGACTAGTGGCAAGATTACCTAGTCGCGATCAGGCTTTGATTGCGACCAAACAGTACTAGTCGCGACCAGTGACCACCCCGCGACCAGCGGTCTTCTCGCGCCCAACCGCGTTAGTCGCGACCAGCCTGTCTGTCTGCACTGTTCACTCGCGTCCAGTGGAACGCGATTGCAGATTTGATCGTTTTTCGAGCCGTTTTCGTCCGTATTATCATTATCATCTCATTGTAACTGTATTCTTCGAATATTATAGTGGAAACCAAGGTAAGGCTTTGCTATCCCGAGGACGTAAGCCCACACATTGTGGGCCCAACCTCGTACATCGTTCGTGTCTCACAAACAATCTAATTTCGAGTAAATAATAAATTGACTGATCTAAAAATAAATATCCAAAATATTTTTAGACAAGATCACCCCCAATTGCAAGAACCAACAACGGGGACTTATGAATCCTAAGTATTTTATCGTTTTCATTGGAGTTTTGGACATGCAATAACTATTGTCGGGAATTTATGTGTAAGGTTGAGAGGTCATTAGAATTGGGTCAGCTAGATGAGTTGATTAGCACAGTGGAAGCATTACCGGAAGTTGACCCTGGAAAGATTGACATGATTGCACAATTGAGAACAGTAGCGAAGCCCCCTAAGACTGAACCACCACGACCTAACATAAGATCTCATGGATATGGAGGACAACGTGGCCAACATCAAAGAGGTGGCCAAAGAAGATTTTTTAATAGCGGTCGGCAAAACCGCAGAGATGAAAGGAGAGAAAATAATACCCGTGGACGCAGTAGGAATCAGCAGCACAGGAATCAACAAGGATATCGGCAGAAAGGCTATCAACCTGCACAAGGAAATCAGCAACCACCTCCTCCCCCTCCTGCTGGCCCGAAAAAGGGTCAACTTATTTTGAATATCGAAGAAGCTCATCCAAGGTGGGGAAATCTTGGCCCCAATATTATGACTATTGCATGAGGAAGGAGTGTCGAAGATTCGAGTCGTGCTTGTAAGCGATCCTATCGAGAGTTGGAACAGAAAGGTCGCTTCTTGGAAGATAACTTGGTCCAGTTATCCGACCTGGAGAAGATGACTATATCTTTCGAACCTGAGGATTTATCTGGAGTTTTCTCACCGCAAGACGATACTCTTGTTATCGCAAATCATCCCATCTCTCGAGTTCTAGTCAAAACCGGAGCTGCTACTAACATCTTAACTCTTGCAGCCTTTGAACATATGTCTTTGAAGGGAACCACCAAACTCCAGCCGGTGCAAACAAAATTGCTTGGTTTTAACAATAGTGTTGTTGCTGCTGAAGGATCTGTCATTTTGCCGGTCACTTTGGGAGATCAAGAGATATCGAGGACTTTTCTAGTGGAATTCGTAGTCGTGGATCTCACTATACTTCCTTATAATGCAATTCTTGTGAGAAGTTCTTTAAATTTATTTGGAGCCGTGGTATCTCAGCCGCATTTAATGATGAAATTCCCCACACCTTCGGGCGTTGGGAAGATGAAAGAAGATCAGGAGTTGGCGCGTTCTTGCTATAACATAATGTGCAGGAGTGGTATGGATGACTCGAAAACAAAGAAACCTGTTTGTATGGTGGAATTCTTAATCCGAGTAAATTAATGATTCAAGTGACCCTCCATTTCCTAAGAAGTATAAGGAAAATGAGATGAAGATGGAACCTTTAGGCATCAAGACAGTGCCTTTATTCTCTGATATCCTAGAAAAGACAGTTTTGATCGGTTCTGAGATGATGCTGGAGTTCGAAAAGGAGGTAATTTCTTTTTTACGAAATAATATTGATATACTTGCTTGGTTTTATTAGGATTATGTGGGAGTAGATCTCCAAGTTTGTTCTCGTATGTGCAACCAGTTCATCACAAAAAGAGGAAGTTTTCCCCTGAGAAAGAAAAAGTGATTGATGAGGAGGTGGAAAGTTTGTTGCAAGCAGGATTCATAGAGCAGATTAGATATGCAGATTGGGTCGCGAATCCAATGGTGGTCCCAAAGTCGAATAATAGCTGGAGAGTTTGCATTGATTTTACTGATTTGAATAAAGCATCCCCGAAGGATCTGTATCCACTACTGGCCAATGACATGATGGTGGATGCGGCCTATGGTATTAAATTTCTTAGTATGTTAGACTCATTGAAGGGTTAGAACCAAATTTTAATGCTTTGTGAAAACAAAATATTTACTTCTTTTATGACAAATAAAGACATTTTTTGTTATAAGGTTATGTCATTCGGTTTGAAAAATGATGGGGCCACCTATCAACGTCTAATGACTTCGATATTCAAGGCTATGATTTGTAAATGTTTGGAAGTTTATATTGATGACATATTGATAAAAACCCGACACGTGAATAGTCACATCCAATATCTAAATGATTGTTTTAGTATCTTGAGGAAATATCGAATGAAATTGAATACACTTAAGTGCACATTTTGTGTAAAGGGGGGAAAATTCCTTGGTTTTATGGTGTACAAAAAGGGAATCGAGATGAATCCTGATAAGATAACAACTATCCAGAAAATGACTCCCCCGACAACTGTTAGAGAAGTACAAAGATTAACAGGTCTATTAGCGTCAATGAGTAGTTTTATTTTGCGATCTGCATGATAGAAGTTTACTGTTTTTTCATGTATTGCATAAGACAAATCTCTTATATTGGGATGATGAATGCAGTATGGCTTTCGAGAGTCTGAAAATTATCTGAGTAAACCACCATTTATGTCTCCCCCGTCCCCTAGATAACCGTTGGGTTTGTATTTAGAGCTATCTAAAGAGGGAGTAAGTGCCGCCTTAGTCAAGCTCAGTGACAAAGAGCATAGACCATTGTATTATGTTAGCAATAAATTGCAAGGAGCGGAATCTCGCAATACAGATTTGGAGAAGTTTGTCTTAGCCCTGATAGTCGCTTCCCAAAAGTTAAGGCATTACATCCAAGGTCACCAGATTGCAGTATTGACAGATAAACCTATTAGAAGTGTGCTATCAAAAATCGATGTCTTTGGCAGGCTAATGAAGTGGAATATCGAGTTGGGGCAGTATAAGATTTCATAGTAGAAATGACTCGGTCAGAAGAGTTGGGTAATGAGGAATACTGGGATGTATTTGTCGATGGATCAGTCTCTGTTGGGCGAGCTGGTATCGACGTTTACTTTATAGAAAGAATGTCCGGTGAGGAGCATGAATACACTGTAAAACTGCGCTTCTCTGCAACTAACAACGTGGCCGAATATGAAGCCTTTCTATTCGGTATCAACTTAGCAGTCTGTTATCGCTGCTAAAAATTGGCAATAATAAAATTTAGACACCTTTTACGGATAGGGGTCGAACGAAAAAGTAATACGAAAGCAAGAAGTAAAAAGACACGATTTTTGTAGGTGGAAAACATTTCTGTAAAAGAAAGGAATAAAAACCACCCCGGCCGTAGCCTTTGAATCCACTATAAATGTCAAGTTCGTAGATTTACAATAGGAGAACATGAGGTAGAAAACCAAAGAAAAAAGATCGTGTTTTGATGGCCGTAGTCGTAGGTTTCCCGGGCGAAAAAGAAAAGAATAGCGGCCTCCTCCTTAGGTCAAGAATCCAAGCTCCCCTCCTTAACACTTTAGTCATGTTTATATAAGTGATGTGTCCAGCCCAATTCTAACTCACTAGGCCCACCAATAATTGAGTGCAATATATAATGACCCATTAATATCTAAATTAGGCACATGGGTCCAGTAAATAAGTAATCCGATCAAAATACCACGATAAACTATAAACAATGTCAATCATCAAAATATCCCGATCTGCTTCATTTCTCGACTTGGGAATGATTATATAGAAATATATGTGTCCTCGAATAATAAATATCTCAGGGTGATATCAGAAGTCCCCTGATTTGCGTAGTCGAAATATTCGAGTACACAAATCATAAATTTACCCAGAGAATATTTTTGCAATAAACTCACAATAGTAGTATCGCATTTTGTAACTAAATATACCAGACATGAGTGAATAAGCATATCTCAAATAAATAAATATTACTCACTCAATACCATCATCTTATGAAACTTTATATATACTTCTAAAATAATGAGTGGGGATATCATCTTCTTATTACTGAACCTGACAGTATACTTATCCAAAATNAAACATGCATTGTATAATCATGTAATCGATTATTGAACAGGCTTAGGGCACCTCTTTTAGCCCTTAGTCAAGTGGTTTTTTCCTCGTTTCCGAGGTTTTCCACTCTAAAATCCTTCCGTCCCTTTTACCTTTGAATCATTAACTTTCTCCACACATAAAACAAATAACAACCGAGTTCGTCTTGCAACGAACCGGTCGACTGTTGACACCCTGGTTTTCGAACTACAACATCAATGTTTTCATACTTATCCGGAATTTCGAACCACTAGAGAACATGAGGTAGAAAACCAAAGAAAAAAGATCGTGTTTTGATGGCCGTAGTCGTAGGTTTCCCGGGCGAAAAAGAAAAGAATAGCGGCCTCCTCCTTAGGTCAAGAATCCAAGCTCCCCTCCTTAACACTTTAGCCATGTTTATATAAGTGATGTGTCCAGCCCAATTCTAACTCACTAGGCCCACCAATAATTGAGTGCAATATATAATGACCCATTAATATCTAAATTAGGCACATGGGTCCAGTAAATAAGTAATCCGATCAAAATACCACGATAAACTATAAACAATGTCAATCATCAAAATATCCTGATCTGCTTCATTTCTCGACTTGGGAATGATTATATAGAAATATATGTGTCCTCGAATAATAAATATCTCAGGGTGATATCAGAAGTCCCCTGATTTGCGTAGTCGAAATATTCGAGTACACAAATCATAAATTTACCCAGAGAATATTTTTGCAATAAACTCACAATAGTAGTATCGTATTTTGTAACTAAATATACTAGACATGAGTGAATAAGCATATCTCAAATAAATAAATATTACTCACTGAATACCAAAATCTTATGAAACTTTATATATACTTCTAAAATAACGAGTGGGGATATCATCTTCTAATTACTGAACCTGCCAGTATAATTATCCAAAATCTCTCTCTCTAAACTCTGTAACATTTCTTTGATAACTTTTTGTTTCATTTGTTGTCTTAAAATTTTCTGATTGTTTCCTACCGTCGTTTAAGAGACTGATATATGAGAAATCCTTATATGCCCAAATAAGCGACTTCACAATTCATCATATAATAAATATGATTTTCTGATCATAAATAATAAAATAGTTCTTGTTGTTGGGGTCATAGCTCAGAGTCCCCTGTCATAAAATTTTGTGAAATCCACACCATAAGCCAGTCATTTGATCATCTTTTTTGTAAATGAAAATATCTTATCGTAAATTATGAAATCCAAGTCATAGGACCATCACTTTATTCATGTTGATCGTAAATGAAAATACAAGATCATAAATTAGGAAAACCATCTCATAATACATCAAGAATACCCTTTAGACATTTTTCAATTCCACGAAAATACCAAGCTATAAAGAGAATCTATGAAATCCTAGTGTTGGTCCTTAACAAGCGCCAACACCCCTTACTTAGATCGACATATCTCGCACTGCTCCAAAAATAAGCGTAGGAAGCCTTCACGATCCAAGTGAAAGTAGCGTCAGGTTCAGGGTACAATCCTTAGACTGACGTAAATCTTTCACTCCCACTTGGACAGATCGGGTACCTCGCGCCAGAGAGACCTTTCACTAACTATGCGGAAGTAGCGTAAGGTTCAAGGTACAATCCTTAGACTGACGTATATTTTTCACTCCCGCATAGATAGATCTAATACCCTTGGCTTAGGTGGCCTTTAGAGGGCCGCGGAGCACGCAGATGTCTTTTTGCGTATCTCAATAAGCATCCAATATTGTTCTCACTTCGGGGTCTAAACGAGCACCCAACAATCACGGGCCTCAACTAGCGCCCCACTTAACTTCACTTCGTAACTCTGGTCTCAACAAGCACCCGTGGGCCTCAAGTAACGCCCTAATTCTTCTAATATGATCGAGTCTCAACAAGCACCCGTGGGCCTCAATTAGCCCCCATCACGTTACATTTCGTGTATAAACTTGCACACATAATAGTCTCATAATGTATATGACTGACATTTCCCATTCTCCTCCGCAAAATTAAGTAAACGTAGAAAACCTTCGCTGCCCGAATAGAAGTAGCGCTAGGTTCAGGATACAATCCTTAGACTGGCGTAAATATTTCACTCCAATTCGGGTGGCTCATGTTCCTCGCACTAGAGGACCTTCACTATCTAGACGAAAGTAGCGTCAGGTTCAGGGTACAATCCTTATAGTGACGTAAATTTTTCACTTCCGCCTAGATGGATCCAATCCCATAGACCAAAAAGTCCATGTGGAACAACGGAGGAGACGGATTGCCTTTCTCAATGCGGACTGTGACCAGCCTCCGATGAGGGCGCGACCCTCGACGACGTGTCATGGAGGAGTCGGGAAAAGGGCTCCTGTGTGCCACGGCATCATGCTCGGAACGTGGCCGGCTGTCAAAGAATCGGGCCCCTTGACGTACTCCAACACTATTCATGTATAGACGATTCTGCTGCATCCAGAGACTCTCCAGTTTAAAAAAAATATTTTGACACAATATCCGATCTAACAAGTTTGAGATTGATCGACTAGAAGACAGGCGGTACAATGCATTTCTAATCTATCCTAAAATGTTTAGTTTCCATCCTCCATCACACTAAAATGCAATGAACCTTACTCCTATCTTACCAGTTCCCTAGTCGATTGATCTTGTGTTGTTAGAAAGGATACAAAAAAAAAATAGAATATTTTAAAAAGGAGGAGGATTTTTTTTAAAAAGATCAAAGAGTCTCGTCTATACATAATACTTGCGCAAATTGGAAATATGTTAAGTCCGTGGCAACTCCTCTCTGCTCATATCATAATCTCATACATTCATTTTCTTACCACCGCCGTAATCCGTTACGAAATATCTCATTCAAAGTACAACTTGCCAACATGCTTACTCATCTCAAATTTCTTGATAGTGAGGGGAATTAATATACCGATCCCCCATATTTTGATAGACAAAATGTTGACACCGATTCATTTTCTGATAAATAGGAATTAATAAGTGCAATAGATAAATGAATTCATTGAATAGATAGGCACGACGTTCTGATCCTCCAGAATATGTAGTAAGAATTCTCATAATATTATATTTCACTCCATTCTATAGATTTCCAAGTGGAATAGACTCGAAATTCCTTGTATTCTTTTCGTCACTATTACTGGTTAACATATCACAATCATAACATTATCACTTCAATTCAAAACTCTCATAACAACTTCATGTCCTTCCATATTGGCCAGGTGTTTGTATTCATAAGTCCCCAATGTTCATCGGTAATATTACGGCATCACATCTGAATTCTTTAGAATGCTTCCCTGAAAGAAACTAATTAATCGATCTCTAATTGCCAGATAATATTCTACATATACCATCATTTTCGTAAAATTCACACTCAAATGATCTTAGTTCTAATTCCTGAATAGAACTAATGTAAGTGTATCAAGATTCAGCCATTGATAGTTTCCTACTAACATAATTTACTGACCGATGCTATTTGTCATTGTGTCTAACCAAGTTAGCTTTCTCAAAACTTCTCTTGACAGTACAAACTATAAAACCAATGGCTTCCCAGGAAAAGGTGGTGACATAAACGATTCTTTACTCTAACACTCCCCAAACTTTCACAAGCTGATCGACATTGGACAATATTAATTTATATTCGTCATGTAGATACATAAGACCAATAACATTCCTCCCATTTCTCAGAAACGCACATCTAGGAGGGATGAACATCATATCATACTTCCACAAGATATAAAAACATTCGTTCGTATGCTTAACATGATTTCCTCATTGTCGACTCTTTGTCTGCATTCCTTGATGTAAACTTCCAAACATTCATCGTTCGTATCCTTAAATATGAATCCACCTAGGTTGATACGTGGTTCCCTCGTTCTTCAAAACAAAAGGCATAATTAAGAAACTCAAAATCGCACCTCGAATCTATCATCATACGAACTCTCCAGCTATTATTCAACTTTGGGACAACCAATTGATTCGCGATCCATTATACGTATCTTACAAGCTTGATGAGTCATGCTTGCAACAAACATCCAACATATTCATCAATTGCATTTTCTTTTTCCGGGAGAACTTCTGCTTCTTCTAATGAATCATTTTCAATCTATGTTGACATCTCCATCTCAAACCTAAATAACAACACTATGACAATTCTCCATTTCAAACTGCTTTAATAACCGCATGTTTCATATGCTTATCGTTTTTTTTTTATACTTCTGAGAAGACCTCATCATTTGAATCCACTCATGTTTTCTGATAAAACATCCACAATCNATTATAGCGTTCATTTTTTATTGTCACCAACAGAATCGGGCCCCAACCTTAAAACACTTCTTTAACCTGTTCTTGGTTGGGTCCCGACAGGGGAAGGGTCTGTTGGGATATCGTAAGTTGTATTACATAGCGGTGCGCACCAAAGAGTGCGCAATTGTTGATAAAGAAGAGTCTCTCCATGCTTGGGAGGCTTGTTTTGTGTGGATGACAGTTCCGAAAGAGGATCTGTTGAAAGTATGGCCACGCATAACTCACCCACGCATAGGTCAGTTGGACCGAAGCAGGTTCAACCCCTCCCGCACGGACACCGCAAATACACTTGCGATGTTCCCCCCTCCCGAAGCACGCCTAAAGCGAATAGATCTGCTTCGGGAGAGAAGGTTAATAGAGATGGGTGTTGCGGGTTGGACCGGAGCCCCAGCCCCGAAGGGGGTTTTATCTTCTAGTTCAGATTCAGATCCATCAGAAGGATCGGGTATGAAATAGTGTTTACATTTTAATCTTTCCTGATCCTTATGTATTTGTTTTGCAGATTCAACTGAGACGACGCCGAGCGCACGTTTCAAACGTATGGCACTACTTCGGTCCGTCCTACTGAGGGAGAAAGGAAGCATCGGGCAGCGCTGAAGCAAGTGAATCAGCAACGGGGGGCAACGTGGTCCCTTCGGGGTCAGGGAACCCCCCGATCCAAACAACCAGCGTGGGCACGTTGACCCTTCGCTGCACTGGGCAGTCCTCAAGCGGAGAAGGGCCAGCGTTTCGGGTATTTGGAGTGGTAGAGGAGGTGATAAAGGCTCGGATTCGTTCTTTGAGCTTATCCAGCCTCTATCAAATCGGTAACACCTCTTTTATTAACACTGAGATTATTACTTTGTTGCTGCAGGGAGCCGTTCCCGTGGAGAAGGTTCTCCCCGGCCCTCAGCTTAAGCCGAATGTCTCCCTGCCACCGGTCCCCTTAGGAAAAGGGAAGAGGGTGACCGAAGTGGAAGCCCCGCCGAAGCCGAAGAGTCTGAAGAAGGGGGGCAGCGCTCCGGTCCCCAATATGGGAATCGTCCTGAAGAAGCCTGCGCAGGGCTCGAAGACCAACTCCGATTGGGGAGTTGCCCTGGGCCTGTTGGACAGGTTCAGCAAGGGGAGGAAGTTATCCTCCTGGCGGAGTGCCTTCGTGAAGGACTTCCGCCTTTTTGGCGAGCAGAACCCAGATAACGTCGTGGCAGACTTATCTGGGGAAGACATCATGGAAAGCTTCCTCGACCTCACATCTAAGGTAATTTTCGCTTAACATGGAGGCCCGAAGCTTGATTTTTAACAATGTGTCGTCTTTTGCAGATGTTGAGGAAAGCTTTCACAACTGTTATCACCGTGGAGAAAAACCAAGGTGATAGTGTTGTGTCCCAAAAAGTCCAAGATCAACTTGACCTTGTGAAAAGGCAAGTTGAAATCAAGAATTTAGAGTTGGTCACGGTACGGGAGGACCGTGACCGATTGGATAATGAGCTGCTAAGAGCAGGGACGGAGGTCTCCCTCTTAGCAGATAAAGTCGCTGAGCTGGTGAAGGTGGGGGAAGCAGCTCAGGGGCAGATAGATGACCTGAAGGCCAAGCTGCGGGCCAAAGATAACGAAATCAACGAAGTCCAAGGTCGGAACCAGTAGAAGAGGAACAAGCTGAACGAGCTTCTCCTTCGGGCCCAAGAAGAAAAGATGACCTTGGAGGAAGAATTGACGAGGGCCCGCACTTCGACCGAAGGTTCGGTTCGGGAAGCAGTTCTGGGGTTTGCCCAGTCCCCGTTGTTATTCGCTTTGGTGGAAAACATACACGGGGTTTATACTGCGAAGTATTTGGACAACATGCGCGAGCAAGTTATTCAGCAGTTCGGGCTTTCCCCTTCAGACGAGCGACGGAAGGCGATCAAGCCACTGGAGAAGGATGGCATGTTTCAGGTCATTCGATCTTTGGAATAGCCTGTGCTGGAAGAGGACCCTTTCTTCTATCTCATTGAAGAGATGGAGAAAGCGGTCAACCAGAAGGTGGCCGATCAAGAGGAAGAGTTGAAGAGGCTCGCCAACGGGACCGAACCCCAGGAGCCCGAAGCAGAAGACAAAGAAGAAGAGAAGATTAGTTAGATCTTAGATATTACTTTGTATCTGCCGTTCTTTTTGTTTAATATAAGATTTTCCTCCCTTTTTCTTCAGCTTTAGTTGTTTTGATTACCAGAGTGAACTGATATAGCTAACTTCAGAATAAACTAATAAGTTTTATCTTAACGAAGTAGTTTATCTTAACTTCGGAATAAACTAACAAGTATAAGATCGGGGACACTTACAGGGTGTCAACCATCGGTCCCAGACGTTTTATTTAGTTTATTTACGTCAATTTTGATTGGATCAGTCGTTTTACATGGTGTATGGGTCACTCTTATTCCGTCCTTGGAATCATTACTCAATTGAATAGGCGTAGTCTGCGTTAATTATGAGTTTTTACGGGCTTTCGCCAAACCTTGGTTCTATTAAAGTCCCTTAGGTTTCGCTGGCTAAGTTTGGCTCATAATACGTCTTATGTTAGGACCGATCTTATGTTTCGATATGCTGACTATCATTCCTTTCGTTGTAGCAGATTTCATAGGTACAAAAGGCGATCCCTAAAGACTGAATGCCATTGAAGGGAATGTCTTAGTTCGTAATGAGTTCTAGGAGAATCACGACTCATCCATGGGGCTAGGCAAGTTCAGGAGCATATGACTCCTCAGAGCGCTCACTACAACTTGGGAACCTTGCGGACAAGAAGCTTCGGTCACCAGTCCATTTTCGTCCTAAGCTTATCCAACTCCAAGATCAGTCCATCATTCTATTAGAAATAGTTAACTCTTGTACTTACTTGTTTGCTACTTACGTTTAATGAAATGTTTTTTATTGAGTCAAACACATTAATCGAAAATTCATAAGAAGTATCGCCATAAATTCATGACATTCCAAGTTCGGGGGACCTCTATACCATCCAATGTTTCAAGTTTATACGCACCTAACTCCAATTTTGCCGATATGCGATACGGTCCCTCCCAATTTCTGTCGAGATTTCCAACATTCCTCTGCACCTTAATGCTTCTGAGGACGAGATCGCCTTCAAAGAATTCCCTTGGGATGACTCGTTTGTTATGGGCCCGTTCCATATTCCGCTGATAAGCATGCATCCGTGCATAAACTGCATCTCTTTTTTCTTCGATCATCTCGAGATCCAATAATCTCCTTTCACCGTTCATATGCTCATTGTATTGAGATATCCGAGGTGATCGGATGGCAACCTCCACCGGGCTAATAGCTTCGGTCCCATACACCAATGAGAAAGGTGATTCCTGGGTCGTTGAGCGAGGTGTAGTTCGGTATGCCCATAGGACCTCATAGATGTGTTCAAGCCATTTACCCCCGAGATCTTCCAACTTGGTTTTCAATCCTTTCAGGATAACCTTGTTAGATAACTCCGTAAGTCCATTGGTCTGGGGGTGGACTACTGATGAGAAATGCTGGATGATGCCCAACTTGATGCATAAGTCTCGTATGCTCTTTCCACGGAACTGAGTTCCATTGTCAGATACGAGCTCTCGGGGAACCTCGAAGCGGCTCACAATATTTCGCCAGATAAAGTGCTTGACCACTTTCTCCGAGATGATGCCTATGGCTTCTGCTTCAATCCACTTTGAATAGTATTCCACCGCTACGATACAAAATTTCCTTTGCCCTATGGACCGGGGAAAAGGTCCGAGGATGTCGATCCCCCACCTGTCGAACAGACAAGGTAGTGGGGTAATCGATTGCGGAGACCCGGGCAATTGCGGGAGCGGAGCATGGTATTGAGATATGGCGCAACGCTTAGTATATTGCTTGGCATCAGAGAGCAATGTTGGCCAAAAATATCCGGCTCTGATAATGCGATGGTACAGAGATCGAGCTCCTGAATGAATGCTTGTTATTGCTGCTAAAAATCCACAATAACAAAATTTAGACCCCTTTTACGGATAGGGGTCGAACGAAAAAGTAATACCAAAAGCAAGAAATAAAAAGACACGATTTTTGTAGGTGGAAAGCCTTTATGTAAAAGAAAGGATAAAAAACCACCCCGGCCGTAGCCTTTGAATCCACTATAAACGTTAAGTTCGTAGATTTACAATAGGAGAACATGATGTAGAAAACCAAAGAAAAAAGATCATGTTTTGATGGCCGTAGTCGTAGGTTTCCCGGGCGAAATATAAAAGAATAGCGGCCTCCTCCTTAGGTCAAGAATCCAAGCTCCTTTTTCTTTCTTTAGCCATGTTTATATAGATGATTAGTCCAGCCAAATTATAACTCTCTCGGGCCATCAATAATGAAGTCCAATAAATAATTATCCATTAATATCTAAATTAAATATAAAGATTCATTAAATAAGTAACCCGGTCGAATACCACAAAAGCTAAAACGAAGTCAACCATCAAATATCTCGATCTTTTGAATACCATCATCTTCTTCAATAACGACTATATAGAAATAAATATATTCTCAAATAATAAATTCTCATGGCGATATCAGAAGTCCCCTGATTTGTGTAGTCGAAGTATTCGAGTACACAAATCATAAATTGCCTTGAGAATATTGTTGCAATAAACTCACAATAGTAGTATCAGATTTTGTAAATAAAAATCCTCTCATTTTAATTAGAACCAACCAAACATGAGTGAATAAGCATATCTTAAATAAATAAATATTATGAATGAATACTATCATCTCAGAAACTTCATATATACTTCTAAGATTATGAGTGCGAATTTTATCTTCTTATTACTGAACTTGGCAGTATACTTATCCAAAATCTCTCTCTCTGAACTCTGTAACACTTCTTTGATAACTTTTTGTTTCATTTGTTGTCTTAAAATTTCTGATAGTTTCCGACAATCGATAAGACTTCTGGTATGTGAGAATATTTTGATATGTCCGAATAAACTATTTCACAATTCCTCATATAATAAGTATAATTTTCCGAACACAAATAATAAAATATTCATTGTTGTTGGAGGTCATAACTGAGAGTCTCCAATAATAAATAAAATTTAGTGAAGTCCACGCCATAAGACAATCATTTGATCATCTTAGTCGTAAATGAAAATATATTATCTTAAATAATGAAATTCATGTCGGTGTACCATCACTTGGTAATCCTGATTGTAAAAGAAAATATCAGATCATAAATTAGAAAAATCATTCCATAATACAATAAGAATACCGCTTATCCATTTTGTTATGCCACGAAAATGCCAAGTCATAAAGAGAATCCATGAAATCCCAGTATTGGTCCTCAAAAATCGCCCAACACCCCTTACTTAGATTGGGTATAATCCCGTATAGGCAGATCCAGTACCTTGGCTTAGGTGGGCTTTAGAGGGGTACGGAGAAGGCAAATGTCTTTTCACGGATCTCAATAAACATCCAATATCGCCCTCACTTATGGGTCTCAACAAGCACCCAACAATCACGGGCCTCAACTAGCGCCCCACTTAACTTCATATGATCGGGTCTCAACAAGCACCCGTGGGCCTCAAGTAACGGCCATCACGTTTACCTTTAGGGTGTAAACTTGCACCCGGAATCAATACACTTTCCCTCCGGTATGAACTTTCACCTGGGGTCATCACACTTTCCCACCGGTATAAACTTGCACCCAGGGTCATCAAACTTTCCCTCCGGTATAAACTTGCACCAGGGCTCATCTCACTTTCCCACCAGTATAAACTTGCACCTGGGGTCATCATACTTTCCCTCCGGTATAAACTTGCNATACATTGGAAGGCGCTATATAAGATTATCGGGGTATCTAAATTACAAAAATATCCCCGTGCAATATCAATAGTGATCTTCATAGTTCATTGCAAAAATAATCATCCCTTTTTAATTCGTCGCTGTGGCAGAATATCAAACCAACAACTTCACATTTTTTGTGATGTCTTTGCAATATTGTGAAATCAAATAGAAATGAACTCTAATCAACTCAAGTGTCTTCAGTCTGAAGACTCAACTCCGACTCCACCAATCAATTAGAAAAGAACCATCGTGCTCCAAATTTGTAATATTATGAGCACATTGAACACAAAGCCATGAAACTATAATCCAGATGTAAAAGTGTTTAAATCATTATTTATCGTGATATAAGAAAATAAAACCGATAGAAAACTAAGATAATCTTCGTTCCATCAAGTGTATGCTATGTTCCCGTTGTTATAAGAAAAGACCATAAATTCCCCGTAAAGAACCAAGAAATTCTATATTTCCTCTTCGTAATATCGAATTCTCTTGCGTTTCCAATAATGAAGGAAGTCTCCATTTTCTCCAAACCTTAATACTTGTATTATTTAACTCGATCTTGATTGCTATAATTATGGTAATTTCGACAATAACGATTATAAATAAGAAATATCTGCCATTAATAATATAATCTTATGACAAATCCAATAACATATAGGAAAATCCGTGTCATCCATACCACAATTTCATGACTATTATGATCATAAATTAGAACATCAGTTCTAACACTTGCATGTCTCGGAGGAGACATATTGTCTTTTCTATGCATCCAAAACAAATTCACTTCATATGTAATCTTTCCCGAGAGTTTCCGGCTATCCATAAAATTCTTTAATAATTATATAACTCTCTGTTAAGATGGTGATAACCAACTCAGGATGATAATACATACGAGTCCCCAAGTAAATCATTCAGAAGATACCATAAATAATACCAACATGAAGAGATTAGCATATTATCATAAAATCCGCATCATCCCAATCCAAAAAATATAGAAATCCATCTTCTTTGGATTATATAATTTCAAATCCGAAGTAAATAAGATCAATCGATCTACACGTTCCATAACGAAGAAAGTTCATAAATTTGAATAATATGTCTTGATAAATATGTATAAATATCATAACGATCCAATAGTGAAATAATTAAATCCATACCAGAATTGTTAGATAACAAATTCTAAAAAATCGGAAGCAACATTGTTATATTTCCGCCGATAATTCGAACATTGAAATAATTACAGAAACTCATCTCCACCGTTGAGAACGTAGAACAATGTGTCATTAATAATATACGTAAATTTCAGAATAATCCAACCGTGAAATAAAGCATATCATATAGAATATCATAACTCAATATTGCAGAAATCTCAATCTGAAACTTAAAACGTTTGTCGTTAATTTAAAACTGAAACAACATTTAAAATCGATCTCCACCGTCTAGAACATTTACAGGTACGTCTAGACTAACATATATTAATTTCAGAAACATCCAGCGGTCCAATTATGCAAACTAAATAGAATATCCAAACTGCGCATTACTATAGGATTAGAAATAACAACCATATATTCGGATAGTAATCTGAAATCTCAATGTGTCAAAAAACTGATCTTCAACAATCAGAGGACCGAAAGATATGTGTGAAACCATGCTAAAAATTTTCAGGACGATCCAAAGGTAAAACAATGAGATTCGAATCGAAATTTCAGAATTACATATAGTAGAAAAAGCAGATACCAATCGTTCTAGACCAACGTAAATTCGAAAATCAAAACGAGCATAAAATTCGATCTTCACCGTTCAGAACTGAGATCCATATGTGTATAACAATATACAAAAATTGCAGACCAATCCAACGGTTAAATATATAGAAACACACTGAATACCAAAGCTGCGCTGAATCGAAAATATATTCGCGTTTTCCATCCAAAACTCCGGGTAAAAACTCAATGGGATTAAAAACGTCCCCACGGACGGCGCCAATGTTATTGCTGCTAAAAATCCGCAATAACAAAATTTAGACCCCTTTTACGGATAGGGGTCGAACGAAAAAGTAATACCAAAAGCAAGAAATAAAAAGACACGATTTTTGTAGGTGGAAAACCTTTCTGTAAAAGAAAGGATAAAAAACCACCCCAGCCGTAGTCTTTGAATCCACTATAAACGTTAAGTTCGTAGATTTACAATAGGAGAACATGATGTAGAAAACCAAAGAAAAAAGATCATGTTTTGATGGCCGTAGTCGTAGGTTTCCCGGACGAAATATAAAAGAATAGCGGCCTCCTCCTTAGGTCAAGAATCCAAGCTCCTTTTTCTTTCTTTAGCCATGTTTATATAGATGATTAGTCCAGCCCAATTATAACTCTCTCGGCCCATAATAATGAAGTCCAATAAATAATTATCCATTAATATCTAAATTAAATATAAAGATTCATTAAATAAGTAACCCGGTCGAATACCACAAAAGCTAAAACGAAGTCAACCATCAAATATCTCGATCTTTTGAATACCATCATCTTCTTCAATAACGACTATATAGAAATAAATATATTCTCAAATAATAAATTCTCATGGCGATATCAATGCTGCATATCCCTTCTTGAACATAAATCATGACAGCTTCGGCCTCAATAGGAGATAAACAGCGCAGAAGCGGGCCCTCAAAACTCTTTTTAAATAAACGTCCATCGACTAAGGTGAATCTCTTAGCCCGACCTCTATTTTCCTGGCTTCGGACTTATCTTCAGGGAGATATCCGTTTGAGAGATATTTAATAAAGGAGTCCATCCAATTGGGTTCTCCCGGAGATTGAGTAGCGTCAATATTCATGCCCTGGAGTTCATGACATAGAGCCCCGATCTCTTCAATGGACTGTTCGGTCACTGGAATCTCGACCGAAGGTCGGTCCTGAACGTGGACCGAAATAGTGTCGGCTCTATGTCCGGTATGCCCGAAGCCAATCTGACGAGTGCATCAGCAACCTTGTTTTGTTCTCGTGGCACATGGTCCAGAGAGAACTTATTGAACTTCTTGGATAACTCCAGAAATTTGGCGCAGTACAACCTCATCATCGGATCGTAAGTCTCAAATCTCCCTGCGAATTGTTCCACTACTAACTTGGAGTCTGAGAACATTCGCACTCTGCTAACCCCCATTTTTCGAGCCAAGGTCATTCCTGACAATACTGTCTCATATTCCACCACATTATTTGTTCCAGCAAAGGAAAACTTGATTGCGGAATGAATAAGATCACCTTGTACCGTTGTCAGGGTAATGCCCGCTCCTCTTTCCCCGAAGGTTGATCCATCTACGTGGATCGTCCATCGATCATCCTCCTGGTTGAGATAAATGGCCGACCGGGTCACTTCAACCACAAAGTCGGCTAGAACCTGAGCTTTGATCGCCCTTCGGGGCAGGAATTCCAGATACATAACGCTGAGTTTGATAGCCCATTTTGCCAATCTCTCATTCAAATCCTTTTGTTTAAGGAGTACTTTCAGAGGCTGATCCGTATAAACATAGACCGTTCGGACTTCGAAATAATGCTTCAACTTGGATACAACTTTCTTTAAAGCTAGCATGAATTTCTCCAAGGTGGAATACCTGGTTTCTGCAGATACTAGAGAATGACTGAAATAATAAACAGGTGTATGAATGTCATGTCTTATGGTCACCAGAGCTGCGCTGACGGCAACTTCAGACACCGCAAGATATAACCCCAAAGGTTCATCAGAAGTTGGACTTACCATCACCGGGGGAGTGCTTAAATAAGTCTTGAGCTCGGAGAAGGCCCGATCGCATTCTTCGGTCCTATCCATATGGCTTGCTTTTCTAAGCACTCTGAAAAAGGTAAGGCCCGGTCTGTGAATTTCAAAATAAACCTGCTCAGCGCGGCTAGTCGGCTAGTAAGCCTTTGAAATTCTCTCTTGTTTCTTGGAGGTTGCATATCAATGATAGCTTGCACCTTCTCAGGGTTAACCTCTATGCCTTTCTCTGAAACATAATATCCTAAGAATTTTCCGCTTCGGATCCCGAAGCAGCACTTGTTTGGATTTAGTTTGAGCTTATATTTTCGGCATACTTCGAAACAACGAGACAAATAAGAAAGATGGTCTTCATCAATCATAGATTTTACAATCATATCGTCAACATAGACTTCCATCATATGGCCAATCAACTCTCTAAAGATCTTGTTGACCAACCTTTGGTATGTTGCTCCAGCATTTTTGAGACCGAAGGGCATAACCACATAACAGAAAACCCCATCTTCGGTCATGAATGATGATTTCTTTTGATCTTCCTCAGCTAAGAAGATCTGGTGATACCCAGAATAAGCATCCATGGTAATCATCATGGTGCTACCAGAAACAGCATCTACCAGTCGGTCGATGTGCGGCAACGGGAAAGGTTCTGACTCACGGTTTTTGTTCACATCGGTAAAATCGATGCACATTCGCCATTTCCCGACCGGTTTGGAAACCACCACTGGGTTTGCAACCAATTCAGTATAATGGATTTCTCTGATAAATCCCAACCGTAGCAGCTTATTCACTTCAGCTCGGATGATCTTGATCTTCTTCGGAGAATAGCGTCTCCTTTTCTGCCTAAAAGGCTTCGTTCCAGGCTCAGTATTGATCCGATGTTCACTATCGGATCGGTCAATCCTCGGAACATCATCCGGGTTCCAAGCAAATATATCCACGTGGCTTCTCAGCAGGTGGATCAGTTCTTTTTCAAAGTCAGGGGCTAGATGAACCCCGATGCGAGTTGTCTTGGTTGAGTCATCCTCAACCGGATTAATCAATTTGAACCCTACGGGTTCCATTGCTTGCCTCGGGTGCGGCAGCTCTTCCAGCAGATCCACCCGAGCCCTCTTAATTGGTGCCAACGTTCGGCATGAGCTCATGTAGCATTGTCTAGCTACCTTCTGATCCCCCTTAACAGAAATAACTCCATGGATGGAGGGGAACTTGAGAATCATGTGATAAGTAGAAGGGACCGCCTCAAACTTACTCAGGCGGGTCCGTCCGATAATAGCGTTGTAAGCCAAGTCGACTTCAAAGATAATGAATTCCAGGTCTTCAGATCGGTCCATGGATGGCTCTCCAAGGGTAACGGGGAATGACATCTTCCCACACGGAATAACATTTCTTTGGTCGAACGACCAAAGAGTTATGTTGGCGATCGGCAGATCGTGAGCAGCTGCTCCCAACATTTCAGCGACCTTGCACTTCATCAGATTGCACGAGGCCCCAGTGTCCACCAAGATTCTGTGGACACGGCGATTCTCGATGACCCCTATAATGGTGAGGGGGTCGTCACAGGGATCAATGATCCCTTCCCGATCAGCCGGGGTAAAAGTGATGTCCTCACTGAAAAAGGAGGACCGATCCATGGGATCATATTTTACCAGCGCCACAGATTCGGAGCTCTCAGCAGAGTCTCCGCGCGCTGTTCTCTTTCGGTCCCGGACCGATTCATTTATTCTCAATCCACCTGAGATAACATAAATATCTCCGGCAACTTCTCTAGGTGCTGCCTCATTTCGAGGAGGTTGGCACCAGTATCAGCAGGTAGGGGAGCAGCCTGATTCTGTCTCCCACCTTCATTGTGCGGGCCTCTGCCTCCACGGCCTTGCCATCTTCTTCTCTGGCCCTGACCACGTTTCTCACGACCGTGTTGGCCTCTTTCTTGCTATGGCGGAGGAGACCTTCGGTCCTCCGTCCGATCGTTGTAGTTTCGGGGTTGTCCCCGATTGTCTCTTCCTCGCGGCCTGTGACGATCGTCACATTGATGGCCCCTTCGGGGATATTCTGCTCCCTTGCCCTTCTGACCATTCCGGTCAGGCTTCTCTTTACTCATTGCCTCTACTGTCTTTTTCAAAAGCGGGCACTTCAAGGTCGGGTGATCGCGATTATGATGAAGCTCGCAATACACCTGCTACTTCGGGGGGACGTATTTTTCACTCACAGCAGCTACTTCTCGCGATTGTTTCTTCGGGTATGAAACCCTATGATCACCTGCGGGCTCAGAATTCCACTAGGCTTCCGATAACCAAGCCCCAGCGCTTCATCTACCTTGATATACTTGTTGATTTTCTGAAGAAGTTTGCCCAAGGTACATGGTGGGCTCTTCACCAAACTGGCTAAAAGGCAACTCGGTCCTAAGACCTGTTTTAGAATATTGATTTTATCCCGGGGCTCGAGTTTGATGCCCCGGGCGGTCCTGTTGAATTTCTCCATAAAGGACGGAAGACTCATTTTCGCCGGGATATATTTTAACTGATATAGTTCCTGCCTACTTCGAGGCGGTCCTACATTTGGAGCGAATTGCTCTGAGAAAGCCAAAATAAACCCGTCATACGACTGTATGGATCGGGCCGACAGATTTTGAACCATGTTCGGGCATCGCCTTGTAATCCTGCCGCGAAGATGCGGCACTTTAATGAATCAGAGGCCCGAACCGTTCCCATTCGTAACTCGAAATCAGTGACATGATCGATCAGATCACCATCACCACGAAACGTCGGCAACCCCTCGGGGTTGCGATAATGCCGATCTGGGACTGCTGCCCAGATTTCCTCAGATAAAGGGAGCATCAAATCTCCCAAGGCGGCTGATACGCCTTCAGATTGCTGGGATGACGTTTGAACATCATGTAAATTATGCCACCAATCGTCATCCTTACTTCGCCTGATAGGAGCCTCCATGGCCCTGTTAAATAAACCAGGATTGCGTCCCAGATTCGGTTCGCAATCCTTCAATGCACGCATATTCTCCAACTCCCTGGTGAGCTCATCTATTCGTCGCTGCATCTGCTCCTGGTCATTTCCAGGAGCGGGAGTTAGAGCTCTGGCCGGAGGGGGAGGAGTAGACCGATATATAGGCCTCCTCGTTGTGACACCACGCCTGATGATTTCCTCTACATGAGTGCTGGGTTCGTCAGGATCACTCTCATAACCTCTATTTTTGGGAACAGCCGGTGGTTCTGTTCCACTTCTCTCCGACGTAATATCCAGTACCACCTTCCTTACGACAGCTTCCAAATCCTGTAAAGTGAATGTTGGTGTTGAGAGACTGTCGGGAAGCACGTCACTATTATTTGACAGAGTTCCAGTCGCCATGCCTTTGATTATCCTATCTCTGGTAGAAAACTCAAATGGGATTAGAGAATCATCCCCACGGACGGCGCCAAACTGTTATGGTCCCTTTTTAGGGGGTACCAACAGTCGTCCGGTTCGTTCAGCAAACGAACTCGATTCTGATTTATTTTAGATATGGAAGATGATCAAAAGATGGAAATAAAATAAGTGCACAGCGATATATAGTGGAAACCCCACGAATTGGGGTGAAAACCACTCGACTAAGAGTAGATTATGCTCTTAGCTTGTTCAATAATGAAATAACTCATAGTCAATACAAGAGAGGCTAATGAAAATGACAAGGTAAAGAAAGCGGTAAGAATTCCGGCAGGGTAACGGCCTGTTCTTCCGCGTCCAAAGGGTCCTGCTATTTCCGTCGTCTTGCCCTGTATTTATAGAGTTCAAAGCGTGTTTATATCACGCCCGGTAACGGCCTCTGACAGGTTTGTTAGAGGATGTTATCGCGGGATGTAAAACGAGGTTGGGACCGAGGCGTAGTCTGCGTGATCGGGCCCGAAGCGTGGTGATCGTGGGAAGGCCCGAAGCGTGGAAAACGTGAGTTGTAACCGTTCTGTAACCGCTCGGACTGAACCCAGGTGCCAGCTGGCAGAAAACGCTTTATTTCGTCAAGGCCAGCTTCGGTCCTCTAGTTGAACATCAGGCCGTTCTTCCTTAGAGGTGTGAGTGGGCTGTAAGGATTCATTTTCGCCATTTGAATTGGCCTAACTGTGGCTGGGCCTTATCCATCAAAAGGTACCCGGTCCTAGAGTTCTCGTCAATGTGATTTGGCTCATTTTTCACATAGTTCCACATGTTCAAGATGTGATGATTTTGAGTTCAATTAAACTTGAATTGATGTGTTTCAAACATGAATACATGTTGTTAGAACAAAGATTAGCTTGGTTATACCTTGATTTATGTGATTAAAATATAGTTTAAATGCTTTTGACATGAAGTCATGTTGTAATGACTTGCACGATCATTCCGTTTTCGGAAATAATTTTTTGTATATACAACTAGTATTCGTGATTTTAGCCTTTATATAGTTTGAATACACTTGGTTTTACCAATTTTACAATGTGATTTGTGTGAATGTGATTTGGCTCATTTTTCACATAGATTCACATGTTGTTGATGTGATGAATTTGATTTCAATTAAACTTGAATTGATGTTTTTAAAACATGAAAACATGTTTTAATCTTGAATACACTTGGTTCTACCAAATTTACAATGTGATTTGTATGAATATGATATACCTCATTTTAAAAATAGTTCCACATGTTCTAGTTGTGATAATTTTGATTTCAATTAAACTTGAGATGATGTTGTTAAAACAATAAAATGTGTTGATAGAACAAAGAATAACTTGGTTACACCATGACTTAAGTAATTGAACTATAGTTTAAATGGTTTTGGCATGAAGTCACGCTATGACTTGCACGATTGAATATACAAGTATATACATTTTTTGTATATACAACAAGTATTGGTGATGTTAGCCTTTGTTCAGATTGAATACAGTTGGTTTTACCAAATTTACAATGTGATTTGTATGAATACGAGTTGTCTCATTTTTCACATAGTTCCACATGTTCTAGGTGTCATTATTTTCATTTCAATTAAACTTGAATTCATATTGGTAAAACAAGAATACATGTGGTAAGAAGAAAGAATAACTTGGTTATACAACGATTTATGTGATTAAACTTTAGTTTAACAGTTTATGAGATGAAGTAATGTTGTTATGACTTGCACGATCATTCCTTTTTCGAACTTAATTATTTTGTATATACAACCACTATTCGTTATGTTAGCCTTTATTTAGTTTGAATACACTTGTTTTTCCAAATATTACAATGTGATTTCTTTGAAAGTGATTTGGCTACTTTTTCACATAGTTCCACATGTTCTAGGTGTGATGATTTTGAGTTCAATTAAACTTGAATTAATGTGGTTAAAAGATGAATACATGTTGTGTAACGCCCCCAATTTGGGCCTACTTGTTTTGTTAAAATATGATAATTAAAAACGGAAATATTCGAATGAAAATTTAAAACATAGTTCGAAACATGAAAGTACGACAGCATAATTTAGAGTATTCTCCAAAGTACCGGACTCTATCACTGGACAACCGACGACTTTCTTCCCCCGTCCCAATCATATCTCATCTGTGTCACCTACAAAATCTGTAAAGCGGTCACAATCTATTAAAGGAAATTTCACACACACTACAAACTTTATCTTTTCACTTCTTAGTTACACCGTACACGCACACATGAACCATTCCACTTAACCGTTTTCTTATTTCCCTATTCTTTTACAGTTATCATTTCCATCATTCATTAACTTTTCTGTTGCCGAGATTAACATGCTCGGTGCATGTCCCGCCCAAGCCAACCGTTAGCTGTTGGATGACTCGACGGGCCACATGCTTCCCTTCCTCGGGTGTGTACTTAGGCGCTACCACTTTTTCCACCCGGATCCATTCTGCCCTCTTCGTACGTATCTTTTCCTCTTTGGAACTTATCGTTCCCTTCATCAGGCATGCCTTTTGCTTTGGCGAATCGTGTACTAGGCACGATGCCGAGTTCGGTCGGACGGTCCATCCTTCCTCACCCCGTGTCTTATTATCATTTATCTCGTTCATTCGTATCTTTTCTTCCTTCTTTATTAACCCAATCCCATTCCCTATGTGTGAACCTTCCCTTACTATATTGTGTTCACTCCGCTTACCGTTTACTTTCGCTTGCTATAGTCTTTCTGCGCTTTCCTGCATTTCGTAATAGGTTTCAGTTACTCGAATTTCGACGTTATTATCCTATTGTTAACTATGTGGTTACCGTAGACCTTACGTGTTCCTTTCCTCCCACGATCCGACGTCGCGACGCGACGAAAACACTTAAACTTAGTATTTCCGCGATAATTTACTTCTTTCCTCGAAATTCGTGATAATTCTATGCTGAAACTCCAAATCCGCGATTATTTACTCTTGCAACCAAATTCCGCGACAATTCTCTTCACCAAGGAAATCCGCGATAATTCTCTTCATCATCAAATCCGCGATAATACTGCACTGATCACGATTTCCGCGATAATTTACACATGTTCAATTTCCACGGACAATTTACTCTTCATAGAAAATCCGCGACAATTTGTTCATCCAAAAATCCGCGATAAAGTGCATGCTTGGGAAATCCGCGATAATTTCCTTCTTTGCGGGAATTTTCGAATTTTCGGGTCTTAATGATGATTAACTCGTTTTTGGGCCTCGTCACCCCTATTTATAGACATCCTAACTTTTCTAATTCACACTTTGACCCCTCCTTCCTTTGCTTTTGACCCCTCTTTTATCTTTTTCTTTACTTTTCTTTACTTTTCTATTTTTCGTTCCCTTTTACGTTCTTTCGTTCCCGTATCTCTCATTATCTCTCGTCTAGACTTTACCGCTACATTCCCTACTATTTGTTTCGTCGTACCTTTTTCTCGGCTATTACATGTTTTTAGAACGAAGATTAACTTGGATATACCTTGATTTATCTGATTAAACTATAGTTTAAATGCTTATAACATGAAATCTTGTTGTTATGACTTGCACGATCATTCGGTTTTCGAGCATAAATTTTTGCAAATAGAACTAGTATTCGTGATGTAAGCCTTTATTTAGTTTGAATACACTTGGTTTTACAAAAATTACAATGTGATTTGTATGAATATGATTTGTCTCATTTTTCATATAGATCCATATGTTCTTAGTGTGATGATTTTGATATCAATTAAACTTGAATTGATGTTGTTAAAACATGAATACATGTATTAAGAAAAATAATAACTTGGTTATACCATTATTTATTTTATTAAACTATAGTTTAAAAGTTTATGGCATGAAGTCATGTTGTTTGGAATTGCACAATCATTCCATTTTCGAACTTAATTTTATTGTATATACAACAAATATTCGTGATGTTGGCCTTTATTTAGTTTGAATACATTTTGTTTTACAATAATTACAATGTGATTTGTATGAATATGATTTGGCTCATTTTTCACATAGTTCCACATGTTCTAGGTGTGTTGATTTTGATTTCAATTAAACTTGAATTGATGTGGTTAAACATAAATACATGTTGTTAGAACAAAGTAGAACTTGGTTATACCTTGTTTTATGTGATTAAACGATAGTTTAAATGCTTATTTCATGCAGTTATGTTGTTATGACTTGCACGATCATTCTGTTTACGAACTTAATTTTTTTGTATATACAACAAGTATTCGGGATGTTAGTCTTTATTTAATTTGAATACAATTGGTTTTACCTAAATTACAATGTGATTTGTATGAATATGACTTGGCTCATTTTTCACATACATACACATGTTCTTGGTGTGATGAATTTGATTTCAATTAAACTTGAATTGATGTTGTTAAAACATGAAAACATGTCGATAGCACAAAGAATAACTTGGTTATACCTTGATTTAAGTAATTAAACTATAGTTTAATTTGTTTTGCCATGAAGTCATGTTGTTATGACTTGGACGATCATTCCGTTTTCGAACTTAATTTTCTTATTTATATAACAAGTATTCGTGATGTTAGCCTTTATTTAGTTTGAATACACGTGGTTCTACAAAACTTACAATGTGATTTGTATGATTGTGATTTAGCTCATTTTTCACATAGTTCCACATATTGTAGGTGTGATGATTTTATGTTCAATTAAACATGAATTGATGTGGTTAAAACATGAATACATGTTGTTAGAACAAAGATTAACGTCTTTATACCTTGATTTATCTGATTAAACTATAGTTTAAATGCTTTTGACATGAAGTCATGCTGTTATCACTTGCACGATCGTTCCGTTTTCGAACATAATTTTTTGTATATACAACTAGTGTTCGTGATGTTAGCCTTTATTTAGTTTGAATACACTTGGTTTTACGAATATAACAATGTGATTTGTATGAATATGATTTGTCTCATTTTTCACATAGTTCCACATGTTGTAGGTGTGATGATTTTAAGTTCAATTAAACATGAATTGATGTGTTTAAAACATGAATACATGTTGTTAGAACAAAGAATAACGTCTTTATACCTTGCTTATCTGATTAAACTATAGTTTAAATGCTTTTGATATGAAGTCATGTTGTTATAACTTGCACGATCATTCCGTTTTAGAACATAATTTTTTGTACATACAACTAGTATTTGTGATGTTAGCCTTTATTTAGTTTTAATATACTTGGTTTTACGAATATAACAATGTGATTTGTATGATTATGATTTGTCTCATTTTTCACATAGTTCCACATGTTGTAGGTGTGATGATTTTAAGCTCAATTAAACATGAATTGATGTGGTTAAAACATGAATACATGTTGTTAGAACAAAGATTAACGTCTTTATACCTTGCTTATCTGATTAAACTATTGATGAGAACTCTAGGACCGGGTACCCTGTAATGGGTGAGGCCCGATAACAGTTGGGCTAACTTAAGTAATCAAAACGAACATTTACAGCCCATTTACACATTTAGGAAGAGCGGCCCGATGTTCAACACAGAGGACCGAAGATAACCTTAGTAAATAATAGCGTTATCTGCCAGCTGGCTCCGGGGTTCGGTCCGAACAGTTACAAAACGGTTACAGGCTCACGAGTTCCACGCTTCGGGCCCTGTCACGTTTATCAAACTTCGGGCCCGATCACGCAGACCACGCATCGGTCCCAGCCTCGTTATACATCCTGCGACAACAACCTCTAACAAACTTCTCAGAGGCGGTTACAGGACGTGGATTACACTCGCCGGCAACTCTATAAATACAGAGCAAGAAGAAGGAAAAGACAGGACCCTTTGGACGCAGAAGAACAGGCTGTTACGCTGCCGAATTCTTCTTGCTTTCTTTACCTCGTCATTTTCATTAGCCTGTTTTGTATGAACTTTGTTTCATTTCTTTAGTGAGCAGGCTAAGAGCATAATCAGCTCTTAGTCGAGTGGTTTTCACCCCAATTCACGGGGTTTCCACTATATATTGCCGTGCATTCATTTTGGTTTTTAGCTTTTAATCGTCTTCCACATTTTAAAGAAATCAGAACCGAGTTCGTTTGTTGAACGAACCGGACGACTGTTGGTACCCTCTAAAAAGTGACCATAACAGTTTGGCGTCGTCCGTTGGGACGATTTTTTCTAATCCAATTTGAGTTTTCTACCTGGGATAGGATAATCAAAGGCATGGCAACTGGAACTCCGACGAATGATAGTGACGTGCTTCCCGACAGCCTTCCAGCACCAACNCCGATTGTCACTGTCTTTTCAAGATTGCCGGGAAATAAAGGCACTGTTTTGATTCCCAAAGGCTCCATCTTCATATCGTTCTCTTTAAACTTCCTAAGAGAGGGTCCGTCGTTTGTGTCAATAACTTCATCAGACGAGAATTCCACCATACAAACAGGTAACTTGGCTTTCGATCCATCCATACCACTTCTACACATCACATTATAACATGATCGCGCCAGCTCTTGATCTCCCTTCATCTTCCCAACTCCTAATTGTGTTGGGAACTTCATCATCAAATGTGGCTGAGACACCACGGCTCCAAATAAGTTTAAACAACTTCTCCCCAGGATCGCATTATAAGGGAGTATAGGGAGATCCACCACCACAAACTCCACCATCAAAGTTCTTGATATTTCGGGATCGCCCAAAGTCACCGGCAGAAAAACAGATCCCTCAGCTGCAACAACGCTATTATTAAAAAACACTAACTTTGTGTGCACAGGCTGGAGTTGGGTGGTTCCTTTCAATGCCATCTGCTCAAAGCCCGCAAGAGTCAATATGTTTGTAGCGGCCTCAGTGTCGACTAACACTCGAGAAACCGGATGATTCGCAATAATAGGAGAGACAACCAATGCATCATCTTGTGGGGAGAAAACCCCAGATAAATCCTCATGTCCGAAAGAGATCGTCATCTTATCCAAGTCCGTCAACTGGACCGTGTTAATTTCCATGAATCGCCCCTGTTGGTGTAGTGTCTGAAAGGAATGTTTACGGGCGCGATTCGAATCACCGACGCTTTTTCCCCCCGCGATAGTCATAATGTTGGGGCCTAGGTTGCCCCATCTTGATTGGGCATTTTCAACATTCAAAATAGGTTGACCCTGGTTAGGGCCAACCGAAGGAGGAGGCAATGCTTGCTGATTCGAGGGGGCTGGTGGATAAGCTTCATATCCGTACCCTTGCTGATTTCTTTGCGGCTGATGCCTGCCGCGGCCACGATAGTTGTTCCTCTCCTTCCTCCTCTCTGATTCTGTCTGCAACCATTAAAGAATCCTCTCTGGCCACCTCCATGACGCTGGCCACGCTGTCCTCCGTATCCACGTCCTCTTTCATTTGGCCGTGGTGCATCGGCCCTTGGGGGTTTGGGTGCCGTCCCCTCCGAAATACTTATATCGGTTTTTCACAGTTTAGACTTGGGTAGAGCCTCCACAGTGCTGATCAGTTCATCCAGATGACCCAATTCTAACAACCTTTCTACCTCGGACATTAACTCCAGGCAATCATTGGTTGCGTGACCAAAACTCCGATGGAAGCGACAAAATACTTGGGCCTCGTAAGTCCCCGGTGTTGGTTCATGCAAAGGAGGAGGATAACGAAGTGAACCTGCCTTCTTTTGCTCGATAATCGCAAAAATCTGCTCATAATTGTATGTGGGAAATGCTCTCAACTTCGGTTTTGCATGTGGGACAATCTTGTCCGGCCCGCGACTTGCAACAATATTGTGGGAACCATATGCCCGCACTTCGATCACTCCATGATCTCGCAAGCCTTCATCTTCTCGAATATACTGTGTGCATCTCAAAGCCAAATCCTCCATACTTTCGGGGGGATCCCTATTCAAAGAATTACATAACGGATGCCCAGCTAGAATAAGCTGCAGCACCCCAACCTTCTCACTAACAGTGATCCGAGGTATTTTCCTACACTCGGCCTCGAAACGGGTAATAAAACCCAACAATCTTTCCGAAGAATCATACCGCAACCCGGTTAAAAGGCGCGAAAGCCGAAAAGAATTGATCCTTAAAATCCTGATAAGAAACGATCGAACGTTTCGGCAACCGGTTAAACCATCGGAGGGCTGATTCTTTAAGAGAGGCGGCGAAGACGAAACACATGGCTGCATCACTGAAATTCATCAAACTTACATGGATTTCCAAATTCGACGTATGAGCATGCGGGTCAGTCGACCCGCGATACTGTGGAAGATCCTTAGGCATTTCAATAAATTCGGAGCGAGTGGCTCCGATAATTGCCATGGAAAAAGGAGATAGGGCATTCGAAGTATTCCATGGACTTTGCAAAACTTCCAAAGATGGTGACGCCTTTCCTCGATTACCGATGGGCTAATTAACCCTCTCATTCTCAAAGTAGTCTCCCTCGTAAGCTGAGGTCTGATGAGTATCCCGGGTGTGCTCCCCGTACACTCGCCTCCTTTCCTGGCCAAGAGTCAGATTAGCCTCCAACTGGTTCATCCTAGCCTCGCTTTGCTCCAACTTCCCGCTCATCTCCTTAAATTTTGATTCTATCAACCCTCCAATCTTTTGTAAAGTGTTGCTTTGCTCTTCGATTGCTGCGGCATTTGCTCGTGGTTCCGGAACACGATCAATATCATCCTCTGAGGCCACATTATTAACAGGTTCCGGGGTGGCATTATTCCTTCGGGCTCTCCTTTGAGCCTCCACTTGCTCTAATTGGGCGAATAAAGTACGCCTTCGCTCTTCCAAATCCTCATCGGGTTCTGTCTGATCAGCAGATCTAGAGAGTGCAGGTGGCGGCAGGTGGGCGGTGTTACGGACCGCAACTCGGCCAACTCGTGCGAATTCATAACATTTGGACAAACATTCACGTGACCGAGGATAAAAAATTGGTTCCCTTCCTGATGAAAACCCGCTCCGGAGGGCCGAATAGTCACATTCCGGATGAAAACCCGCTCCGAAATGACCCAAAACATCTCAAAATGCTTACAGAGACTTTATACGGGGCCCGGCGAGCCAGAATTGCGAGAATACCACTTGAGAATGCCATCCGATAAGAATATGAAAATACCGAAAATACCAATAACCACGTCGGACGAGCTCCCGGGTAAGGATAAACACAAGAGAATATACCCGGGTAATATCAACGGTCGCGAGAACCGTGGTCAGGGCCGAAGAAGGAGATGGCGGGGCCGTGGAGGCAGAGCCCCGCAGAATGAGGGTGGGAGACAGGAGCATGCTGCTCCCCCACCTTCTGAAACTGGTGCCCAACCTCCTCGAAATGAGGCGGCACCTAGAGAAGTGGCCGGAGATATTTATGTTATCTCCGGCGGATTGAGAATAAAGGAGTCGGTCCGGGACCGAAAGAGAACAGCGCGCGGAGACTCTGCTGAGAGCTCCGAATCTGTTGCGCTGGTAAAGTATGACCCCCTGGATCGGTCCTCCGTCTTCAGAGAGGACATCACCTTTACCCCGGCTGATCGGGAAGGGATCATTGATCCCTGTGACGACCCCCTCACCATTACAGGGGTCATCGGGAATCGCCGTGTCCACAGAATCCTGGTGGACACTGGGCCTCGTGCAATCTGATGAAGCGCGAAGTCGCCGAAATGTTTGGAGCAGTCGCTCATGATCTGCCAATCGCCAACATAACTCTTTGGTCGTTCGACCAAAGAAGTGTTATTCCTTGTGGGAAGATGTTATTCCCCGTTACCCTTGGAGAGCCATCCAAGGACCGATCTGAAGATCTGGAATTTATTATCGTTCAAGTCGACTTGGCTTACAACGCCATTATTGGAGGGACCGGTCTGAGCAAGTTTGAAGCGGTCCCTTCTACTTATCATATGACGCTCAAGTTCCCCTCCATCCATGGAGTTATTTCTGTTAAGGGGGATCAAAAAGTAGATAGACAATGCTACTTGAGCTCGTGCCGAACGTTGGCACCGATGAAGAAGGCTCGGGAGGATTTGCTGGAAGAGCTTCCGCACCCGAGGCAAGCGATGGAACCCGTGGGGTTCAAACTGATTAATCTGGTTGAGGATGACTCAACCAAGACGACTCGCATCGGGGCTCATTTAGCCCCCGACTTCGAAAGAGAACTGATCCACCTGCTGAGAAGCCACGTGGATATATTTGCCTGGACCCCGGATGATGTACCGGGGATTGACCGATCCGATAGTGAACATCGGATCAATACTGAGCCCGGAACGAAGCCTGTCAGGCAGAAAAGGAGACGTTACTCTCCTGAAAAAATTGAGATCATCCGGGCCGAAGTGAACAAGTTATTGCGGTCGGGATTTATCCGAGAAATCCACTATACTGAATGGGTTGCAAACCCAGTAGTGGTTTCCAAGCCAGACGGGAAATGGCGAATGTGCATCGATTTTACCGATGTAAACAAAAGCTGTGAATCAGATCCTTTCCCTCTGCCGCACATCGATCGACTGGTGGATGCTGTTGCTGGAAGCACCATGATGAGTACCATGGATGCTTATTCTGGATATCACCAGATCTTCTTGGCTGAGGAAGATCAGAAGAAATCATCATTCATGACCGAAGATGGGGTTTATTGCTATGTGGTTATGCCCTTCGGTCTCAAAAATGCTGGAGCAACATACCAGAGGTTGGTCAACAGAATCTTTAGAGAATTAATTGGCCATATGATGGAAGTGTATGTTGACGATATGATTGTTAAATCTATGAATGATGAAGACCATCTTTCTTATTTGTCTCGTTGTTTCGAAGTATGCCGAAAATATAAGCTTAAACTAAATCCGAACAAATGCTGCTTCGGGATCCGAAGTGGAAAATTTTTAGGATATTATGTTTCAGAGAAAGGCATAGAGGTTAATCCTGAAAAGGTACAAGCTATCATTGATATGCAACCTCCGAGAAATAAGAGAGAGTTTCAAAGGCTCACTGGCCGATTAGCCGCATTGAGCAGGTTTATTTTGAAATCCACAGATCGGGCCTTACCTTTTTTCAGAGTGCTAAGAAAAACAAGTCATATGGATTGGACCGAAGAATGCGATCGGGCCTTCTATGAGCTGAAGACTTATTTAAGCACTCCCCCGGTGATGGTAAGTCCGACTTGTGACGAACCTTTGGGACTATATCTTGCGGTATCCGAAGTTGCCGTCAGCGCAGCTCTAGTAACCATACGTGATGATATTCACAGACCTGTCTATTATGTCAGCCACTCTCTGGTATCTGCTGAAACCAGGTACTCCACCTTGGAAAAATTCATGCTAGCTTTGAAAAAAGCTGTGTCCAAGCTGAAGCATTATTTCGAAGGACGAACGGTCTATGTTTACACGGATCAACCTCTGAAAGTGCTACTTAAGCAAAAGGATTTGAATGAGAGATTGGCAAGATGGGCGATTAAACTCAGTTCTATGTACCTGGAATTCTTGCCTCGAAGGGCGATCAAGGCTCAGGTTCTTGCCGATTTTGTGGTTGAAATGACCCGATCGACCATTTATCTCAACCAAGAGGATGATCGATGGACGATCCACGTAGATGGATCAACCTTCGGAGGAAGAGGAGCGGGCATTACCTTAACAACTGTACATGGTGACCTTATTCATTCCGCAGTTAAATTCTCCTTTGCTGGAACAAATAACGTGGTGGAATATGAGGCAGTATTATCAGGGATGGCCTTTGCTCGCAAAATGGGAGTTAGCAGAGTGCGAATGTTCTCAGACTCGAAGTTAGTAGTCGAAAAATTCGCAGGGAGATTCGAAACTCATGATCCGATGATGAAGTTATATTGCGCTAAAGTTCTGGAGCTATCTAAGAAGTTCAGTGAGTTCTCGCTAGACCATGTGCCACGAGAGCAGAACAAGGTTGCCGACGCACTGGCCAGATTGGCTTCGGGCATACCTGACATAGAGCCAAGCACTATTTCGGTCCATATGCAGGACCGACCCTCGGTCGAGATCCCAGTGACCGAACAATCTATCGAAGAAATCGGGGCTCTATGTCACAAACTCCAGGGCTTGAATATTGATGCTACGCAATCTCCAGGAGAACCTAATTGGATGGACTCCTTTATCAAATATCTCTCAGACGGATATCTCCCTGAAGATAAATCTGAAGCCAGAAAAATAGAGGTCCGAGTTAAAAGAATCACCTTAGTTGACGGACGCTTGTTTAAAAAGAGCTTTGATGGCCCGCTTCTACGTTGTTTATCTCCAATTGAAGCCGAAGCCGTCATGATTTATGTTCATGAAGGTATTTGCGGCATCCATTCAGGGGCCCGATCTTTATACCACCGCATTATCAGAGCCGGGTAATTTTGGCCAACATTGCTTGCTGATGCCAAGCAATACACCAAGCGTTGTGCAATATGTCAATACCACACCCCACTCCCGCAATTACCTGGGGCTCCCCTATCGATCACCCCACTACCTTGTCCTTTGAACAGGTGGGGGATCGACATCCTCGGACCTTTTCCCCGGTCCATAGGACAGAGAAAGTTCTGCATAGTTGCGGTGGAATATTATTCGAAGTGGATCGAGGCAGAAGCTGTAGCCATCATCTCGGAAAAAGTGGTCAAGCACTTTATCTGGCGAAACATTGTGAGCCGCTTCGGGGCTCCCCAAGCGCTCATATCTGACAATGGGACTCAGTTCCGAGGAAGCATACGAGATTTATGCACCAAATTGGGCATCATCCAGCATTTCTCATCAGTAGCCAATCCCCAGACCAATGGACTTACGGAGTTATCTAACAAAGTTATCCTGAAGGGATTAAAAACCAAGTTAGAAGACTTTGGGGGTAAATGGCCTGAACACATCTACGAGGTTCTATGGGCATACCGAACTACACCTCGCTCAACAACCCAGGAATCACCTTTCTCAGTGGTGTATGGGACCGAAGCTGTTAGCCCGGTGGAGGTTGCCATCCGATCACATCGGATATCTCAATTCGACCAGCATATGAACGGTGAAAGGAGATTATTGGACCTCGAGATCGTCGAAGAAAAAAGAGATGCAGTTAATGCACGGATACGTGCTTACCAGCGGAATATGGAACGGGCCCATAAAAAACGAGTCCTCCCAAGGGAATTCTTTGAAGGCGACCTCGTCCTCAGAAGCATTAAGGTGCAGAGTAATGTTGGAAAGCTGGATAGAAATTGGGAGGGACTGTGTCGCATATCGGCGAAATTGGAGTCAGGTGCGTATAAACTTGAAACATTGGATGGTATAGAGGTCCCCCGAACTTGGAATGTCATGAATTTAAGGCGATACTTCTTATGATTTTTCGATTAATGTGTTTGACTCAATAAAAGACATTCCATTAAACTTAATTGGCAAACTAGTAAGTACAAAAGTTCACTATTTCTAATAGAATGATGGACCGATCAGGGAGTTGTGTAAGCTTAGGACGAATCTGGACTGGTGACCGAAGCTTCTTGTCCGCAAGGTTCCCAAGTTGCAGTGACCGCTCTGACGAGTCAGATGCTCCTGCACTTGCCCAGCCCCATGGATGAGTCGTGATTCTCCCAAAACTCATTACGAACTAACACATTCCCTCCAACGGCATTCAGTCTTTAGGGATGGCCTTGTGTACCTGCGAAATCTGCTACAACGAAAGGAATGATAGTCAGCATATCGAAACATAAGATCGGTCCTAACATAAGACGTTTTTTGAGCCAAGCTTAGCCAATGAAACCTAAGGGACTTTAGTAGAACCAAGGTTCTGCAAATGCTCCTAAAAACTCATAATTAACGCAGACTGCGCCTATTCAATTAAGCAATGATTCCAAGGACGGAATAAGAGTGACCCATACACCATGTAAAACGACTGATCCAATCAAAATTGACGTAAATAAACTAAACATAACGTCTGGGACCGATGGTTAACAACCTGTAAGCGTCCCCGATCTTATACTTGTTGGTTTATTCTGAACTTAAGATGAACTACTTCGTTGAAATTAAAACTTGTTAGTTTATTCCGAAGTTAGTTATATCAGTTCACTCTGGTAATTAAAACAACTAAAGCTGAAGGAAAAGGGAGGAAAATTTTATATAAAACAAAAGGAATGGCAGATACAAAGTAATATCTAACTAATCTGCCCCCTCCTCTTGGTCCTCTGCTTCGGGCTCCAGGGGTTCGGTCCGTTCGGCGAGCCGCTTCAATTCTTCTTCTTGATCAGCCACCTTATGGTTGACCGCTTTCTCCATCTCTTCAAAGAGATAGAAGAAAGGGTCCTCCTCCAGCACAGGCTCTTCCAAAGATGGAATAACCTGAAACTTGCCATCCTTCTCCAGTGGCTCGATCATCTTCCATCGCTCATCCGAAGGGGAAAGCCCGAACGTCTGGATAACCTGCTCTCGCATGTTATCCAGATACTTCGCAGTGTAAACCCCATGTATGTTGTCCGCTAAAGCGAACAACAACGGGGACTGAGCGAACCCCAGGACCGCCTCCCGAACCGAACCTTCAGACGAAGTGCGGGCCCTCGTCAACTCCTCATCCAAGGCCGCTTTTTCTTCTTGGGCCCGAAGGAGAAGCTCGTTCAGCTTATTCCTCTTCTCCTGGGCCCGACCTTGGACTTGGTTGATTTCTTCATCTTTGGCCCGCAGCTTGGCCTCCAGATCGTTTATTCGTCCCTGAGCTACTTCCCCCACCTTCTCTAGCTCAGTGACTTTATCTGCTAAGAGCGAGACCTCCGTCCCTGCTCTTAGCAGCTCATTGTCCAATCGGTCACGGTCCTCCCGTACCGTGACCAATTCCCCGTGCTTGATCTCAACTTGCCTTTTCGCAAGGTCAAGTTGCTCTTGGACTTTCTGGGACACAACGCCATCACCTTGGTATTTCTCCATGGTGATAGCCGTTGTAAAAGCTTTCCTCAACATCTGCAAAAGACAATACATGGTTAAGAATAAAGCTTCGGGCCTCCAGGTTAACTAAGAATTACCTTAGATGTGAGGTCAAGGTAGCTTTCCATGATATCTTCCGCAGATACGTCCGCTTGGACGTTATCTGGGTTCTGCTCCCCAAAAAGGCGGAAGTCCTTCACAAAGGCACTCCGCCAGGAGGACAACTTCCTCCCCTTGCTGAACCTGTTCAACAGATCCAAAGCAACTCCCCAATCGGAGTTAGTCTTCGGGCCCTGCCCAGGTTCCTTCAAAACGATCCCCTTGTTGGGGACCGGAGCGCGACCTCCCTTCTTCAGCCTCTTCAGCTCCTGCGAGGGTTCTGCTTCGGTCACCCTCTTCCCTTTTCCCAAGGGGACCGGCGGCAGGGAGACGTTCGGCTTAAGCTGAGGGCCGGGGAGAACCTTCTCCACGGGAACGGCTCCCTGCAGCAACAAAGTAATAGTCTTAGCGTTAATAAAAGAACTATTACCGATTTGATAGAGGCTGGATAAGCTCAGAGAACGAATCCGAGCCTTTATCACCTCCTCTACAACTCCAAATACCCGAAAGGCAGGCCCCTCTCCGCTTGAGGACTGCCCGGTGCAGCGAAGGGTCAATGTGCCCGCGCTGGTTGTTTGGACCGGGGGGTTCCCTGACCCCGAAGGGACCACCGTGCCTCCCGTTGCCGATTCACTTGCTTCGGCGCTGCCCGATGCTTCCCTTTGTCCCTCAGAAGGACGGACCGAAGTAGCTGCCATACGTTTAAAGCGGGCGCTCGGCATCGTCTCAGTTGAATCTGCAAAACGGATACATAAGGATCAGGATTAAGTAAAACACAAGTACTATCTCATACCCGATCCTTCTGATGGATCTGAATCTGAGCTAGAAGATAAAACCCCCTTCGGGGCTGGGGCTCCGGTCCTACCCGCAACACCTATCTCTATTAATCTTCTCTCCCGAAGCAGATCTATTCGCTTAAGGCGTGCTTCGGGAGGGGGGAACAACGCAAGAGTGTTTGCGGTGTCCGTGCGGGAGGGGTTGAACCTGCTTCGGTCCAATTGCCCTATGCGTGGGTGTGTTATGCGTGGCCATACTTTCAACAGATCCTCTTGCGGAACTGTCATCCACACATAACAAACCTCCCACGCATGAAGAGACTCCTCTTTATCTACAATTGCGCACTCCTTGGTGCGCACCGCTATATAGTATAACTTACGACACCCCAACAGACCTTTCCCCTTTCGGGACCCAACCAAGAACAGGTTAAAGAAATGTTCTAAGGTTGGGGCCCGACGCTGTTGGTGACAATAAAAGATAAACGCTATAATATAGACATAACTGCCCGGGAATAACGCAAAAGTGGGGCAGTGGATCTCCCTAAGCACGGCCGCTACAAAAGGGTGCAGCGGAAAACGAAGCCCGCACCTTAAAGAGGCGTAGCTTACTGGAATAGCGGACGCCGGCACATTCATCTCCGCCGGAAGGAAACAGGGAACATCTTCCCGTCCCTTCCAGATAGAGTAATGTGCCGGGATTGAAAACCTAGACCTAAATTCCTCAATGTCCAACTCAGACATAGAGGGATAACGCATTTTGTGAGGAGCCATAAGCGTTTACCTTAGAAAGAAAAGATCGAAAGGCGATTTGACGAAACAGCGGTTGAGGGCACAAAGCTTGATTGCAAATTTTTCTCACGAAAATGACGACGAAAAGAAACAGTGCCCAGAACCACGATTTAAATATTAATCTCCCAACCAATGGTGCGCTGCCACGTAATACTGTCCAAAACTGTGACAGTACTAACTGCACTCATCACGCCTCTTGAACTTTCGAATATGAAGAGGCGCGGGCCAAGATATTAATATTTAAAGGATATCAAGGGTAAAAAGGTAATTTAAACCTATGTTAGCAAATTTTAAGCATAACCGGCCCTTGCTCTATGGCAAAGATCGGTCCCCTGGACTCTCACTATCTACAGGTACGGTCCCCAGTTCCCATGAATGTATAAACATCATGTGATCGGCCTTGTATCACCTCTGCGATTGGCAATCAAGCCCGAGGGGCTAGTGATGAGAACTCTAGGACCGGGTACCCTGTAATGGGTGAAGCCCGATAGCAGTTGGGCCGACCTGAATAATCAAAACGAACACTTACAACCCACTTACACCTTCAGGAAGAGCGGCCTGATGTTCAACACAGAGGACCGAAGATAACCTAAGTAAATAAAAGTGTTATCTGCCATCTGTCTCCGGGGTTCGGTCCGAACAGTTACAAAACGGTTACAGGCTCACGCGTTCCACGCTTCGGGCCCTATCACGTTTATCATGCTTCGGGCCCAATCACGCAGACCACGCATCGGTCCCAGCCTCGTTTTACATCCTGCGATAACAACCTCTAACAAACTTGTCAGAGGCGGTTACAGGACGTGGATTACACTCGCCGGCAACTCTATAAATACAGGGCAAGGCGAAGGAAAAGACAGGACCCTTTGGACGCAGAAGAACAGGCTGTTACTCTGCCGGATTCTTCTTGCTTTCTTTACCTCGTCATTTTCATTAGCCTGTCTTGTATGAACTTTGATTTATTTTATTAGTGAGCAGGCTAAGAGCATAATCAGCTCTTAGTCGAGTGGTTTTCACCCCAATTCACGGGGTTTCCACTATATATTGCCGTGCATTCATTTTGGTTTTTAGCTTTTAATCGTCTTCCACATTTTAAAGAAATCAGAACCGAGTTTGTTTGTTGAACGAACCGGACGACTGTTGGTAACCCCTAAAAAGGGACCATAACATTAAACTATAATTTAAAAGGTTATGGCATGAAGTCATGTTGTTATGACCTGCACGATCATTCTGTTTTCAAACTTAATTTTTTTGTATATACAACAAGTTTTTGTGATGTTAGCCTTTATTTAGTTTGAATACACTTTGTTTTACAAAAATTACAGTGTGATTTGTATGAATATGATTTGACTCATTTTTCACAAAGTTCTTCATATTCTAGGTGTGATGATTTCGAGTTCAATTAAACTTGAATTGATGTGGTTAAAACATGAATTCATGTTGTTCGAACAAAGAGTAACTTGGTTATACCATGATTTAAGTAATTAAACTATATTTTAAATTTTTTTGGCATGAAGTCATGTTGTTATGACTTGCACGATCATTCCATTTTCGAACTTAATTTTCTTGTATATACAACAAGTATTCGTGATGTTAGCCTTTATTTAGTTTGAACACGAATGCAACAAGTATTCGTGAAGGTCATTTGGCATTTTGACACGAAAAATATCCTGGATGGAGCAATTCACCGTGCATTCGTACAAATTCACTCTGGATATTGAACGATGAGGAATTCACAGCGTGTTTTAACAAAATTCACCTTGGATTTGAAGATAAGAAGGATTCACCACTGAAATTATGTGATGTTAAATTCAGTGCGGATTTTATGCTGCATGAATTCATCGTGGAAATGAAGTGGTGTTAAATTCATCGCGTAAATGAGGTGATGTAGAATTCACCTCTGTGCTGGGATGAAGTGAGACAAAGAAAAGCCACGGTGGTAGAACTAGTGGAGATTACCACACAGAATGTAACGCCCGTAAATCCGGCCTTAACAAGGTCTATGCGCAAGCGAAATGAAAATAAGCATTTAAATTAAAACATCACTTAAAGCCGGGGAATATCATCGTTTTTTTTTGTTTCAAAATACAACTAGCTAACTACAAAGCAACGAAATAGAAAGGGTGACTCGTACAGTGGACGATCGACGACCTTACTCCAATGCCACCTAAGCCTCCGGTCCTCCCCCTACAAAGTTTGTAAAACGGTCATAGTCTATTAAAGAAAGCTTCAGTATAATAAATTAATTAGCAGATTTTATCTTTTTCACTTTCCTTCTTTTATTTTACTTATTCTTTTTATCCTTTCCTCTCTTTTATACTTCCTCTCCCTAGTCTTTCTGGTTCTCTACTGTGGTCGGTTTTTACATGACCGACAACATGTCTCGCCCAAACNTTAAACGTGATCTTTCGTTTCTTGCACTTCACTTGCGCATCATGTTCAGAGAGCCAATCCATTCCCAGTATGACGTCGAAACCCATGCTTCCTAATTCAATCAAATCGGCTCTCGTCCTTACAGTCCCTATCTCTATTATACATCCTTTGTGGACCCTTTTTGCTTCCAGGGTTTGCGGTCCAGGCGTTTTAACCGTTATTTTGGCGCGGTTCCCTTCGGTTCCGAATTTCCGCGCTAATTTCTCCGAAATGAACGAATGCGTCGCTCCACAGTCAAACAGTACATAAGCAGTAAAGCCATTAATTAATAATGTACCTGCCACGACGTCCTCAGCCTCTGACGCTTGATCCCGGTTTACCGCAAATACCCGGGCGTTCCCAGTGGTTCTTTCTCTTGGTACCGTTTCCGTTTTCCTCTTCTTGGGGCAGTCCCGCGCGTAATGTCCCTCGTTCCCGCACATATAGCACAAGTTGCTTCCGACGCGACATTCCCCATAGTGGCTCCTCTGACACTTAGGACAAGTCGGTTTCGTGGGATGTCCCGGTGCCGGTCCTACGCTCTCCGCGTTGCCCTTTCCCTTCCACGCCACTCGGTCGCGAAAATCCGTTTTTGCTCCACCCTTAGTTCGCTCGTTATCTAACCTCCTGAATCCCCCATCCACTCGTACTGCGGCCGCCACAAGACTCGAGAACTCTTCATCGTCCCTGCTGTACATGGCCAGTCTGATCTTTTCGTTTAGTCCCTCCGTGAAACGATGCATCTTCTCTTGTTCACTCAACATAACCTCGGGGGCGTATCTTCCCAATTCGACAAACTCCTGCATATAGTCCATGACCGTACGATTTCCTTGGGTCAGCCTGTCAAACTCTGCTCTCTTGTCCATTTTGAATCCCTTGGGAATATAGTAGTCCATGAATGCTTCCCTGAACTTCGCCCATGGAATCGGACCTCCCTTCAGCAAGGATGCCGATACACTTCCCCACCAGCGGGCGGTAGTCCCGTCGAACCATAATGGTGCCAGTCCCGATCTCATCTCAACCGGTGCCTCCACCAGGTCTAATTTTTCTTCCAGTCGGATCATCCATGCTTCCGCATCCTCCGCCTTACCCCCCGAGAAGCTGGTCATTCCCGCTTTCTTCAATGCTTCGTTGTAGTACATGCGACCTTTCTCCCTTGCGTTTCCCCGGGTGTAGTCTATATTGCCCGTCCCCCTGGCCTTGCATCACAGTGTTCACCAACGTTGTAGCCATGGTTTGGAATATGTCTCTCAAGTTGTCCTGGCTAATGGCAGTAGGGGTGCTTGAGTCCATGATTGGGGTTTCAGGCGTACGTGCTTGCTCTGACCCTTCACTATGTGTCCCTTGGTTGCCTCGTGCTCTAGTTCTCGGTGCCATCCTGAAAATTGCCTATTAGTTCCATATCCCTCTATTAACGCTCTTCTACTACTAGTTATTTTTCTATTGCCTATGGTCGATCGTCCTCTAAGACTTAGGTCACGCTCCTATGTTGGCTTCGGATCGTCTCAACACCTATATAGTGTCGAGAAATAGCTCTGATGCCATTTGTAACGCCCGTAAATCCGGCCTTAACAAGGTCTATGCGCAAGCGAAATGAAAATAAGCATTTAAATTAAAACATCACTTAAAGCCGGGGAATATCATCGTTTTTTTTTTGTTTCAAAATACAACTAGCTAACTACAAAGCAACGAAATAGAAAGGGTGACTCGTACAGTGGACGATCGACGACCTTACTCCAATGCCACCTAAGCCTCCGGTCCTCCCCCTACAAAGTTTGTAAAACGGTCATAGTCTATTAAAGAAAGCTTCAGTATAATAAATTAATTAGCAGATTTTATCTTTTTCACTTTCCTTCTTTTATTTTACTTATTCTTTTTATCCTTTCCTCTCTTTTATACTTCCTCTCCCTAGTCTTTCTGGTTCTCTACTGTGGTCGGTTTTTACATGACCGACAACATGTCTCGCCCAAACCAACCGTTAGCTGTTAGTTGACTCGACGAGAATATATGCTTTCCTTCCCCGGATAGGGTCCGAGCGCTACCCCGCTCCTATCCGGTTCCGTTCGGCTCTGTAATGCGCACAATCCTGTTCCGGAGAACTCATGTATCCCTTCCTCGGACATGCCCTACCTGTGGCTGACCGTGCTCATGAACATGATGCCGGGTTCGGTGTACTCACCTCACCCCGAGATTTCTGTTTTTTATTCACGCTCCTCTCGATTCGATTTAGTGTTCTTTTAAGCTGTTAACTATGAACCTTCTTTTAATTTACTATGTTTACTCCNCTTGGTTCTTTAAACCACAACAAAAATACTAGGCACTCATGAGACAATCACTGGATACACCATTTATATGAAATAAAAATACGTGCTCGTCCACTCAACATAGATTCATCATGTTCATCGTTGACATAAATAAGCGCCCAACAATAACATGATTCTATCTCTTTAACTTATCCACTTGTCATCCGGAGAACGGGCGAATGACACAACGTTGTCCGAGACAAAGATACATCTTCATGTGAGGCAGTTTTCACAACTTATCAAATGCTATTCTGTGCTATTGACGAGACAAACGTTTTTCTCTCCATCTGTCCGAAAGAAATCCTATTCGTATACTGCTTTACAATCTTTTTTTTAGAATTTTTATGTATAGATTTGCTCATTCGCCAATAAACAAACTATCGTGTTGTAAGCTATCAAAGTTACCAGAAATGAAACCTCTTAATCATCAAATGGGCAAATATCGATGCAAATAAATATCGTTATACAACAAACATTTTATCCATAATATTCTTTGTTGTGGGAAACTTTTTCGATCACTTTGATCATAACTGTGAGTCCCCAGTCGTAGAAGAATTAAGTTGAATTCATACCATATGGTGAATATCTGGCTACTCTAATCATTTCTCTGAATGAAAACCATGAAAACGATCCATCAACAAGTAAATATATGTGCAGATGATTAAGTCTAAATGATGGATTTTCGAGCCAATAGTCTCTTGATGGGGGTATCATTTTACAATTTCTGTAATATCTGAGAGTGTACGATCATAACTAACGAGAATTGATACCATAAGGCCATCAATTGGTCAATTTGACAGTCAATGAAAATACGCCTTTGCAAATAATGAAGTCTGTGCTATAGGACCGTACTAAGTTGGTTTAGCGAATGAGGTCATGTCATAATGTGGCTTCATAACTACACCGCTAATACACTCTGATATTACCCGGGTATATTTCTTGCACTTATCAATACCCGGGGACTCGTCCGACACTTTTATTGGTATTTTCGGTATTTTTGGTATTTTTATCGGATGGCGTTCTCAAGTGGTATTCTCGCAATTCTGGCTCGCCGGACCCCGTATAAAGTCACTGTAAACATTTTGGGATATTTCGTGTCATTTCGGCCCCGGACGGGTCCAGGGGTATTTTCGTCATTTGCCACCCGGGAGTGCACCGATCAGGTGCAATGATGTTATATGGCTATGTATTCGCTATCTAGAAGCAGTGGATTATTTTACGGGGTCCTCCGGTATTTTCTCATCGATATTCCNCAGCCTCTGACGCTTGCTCCCGGTTTACCGCAAATACCCGGGCGTTCCCAGTGGTTCTTTCTCTTGGTACCGTTTCCGTTTTCCTCTTCTTGGGGCAGTCCCGCGCGTAATGTCCCTCGTTCCCGCACATATAGCACAAGTTGCTTCCGACGCGGCATTCCCCATAGTGGCTCCTCTGACACTTAGGACAAGTCGGTTTCGTGGGATGTCCCGGTGCCGGTCCTACGCTCTCCGCGTTGCCCTTTCCCTTCCACGCCACTCGGTCGCGAAAATCCGTTTTCGCTCCACCCTTAGTTCGCTCGTTATCTAACCTTCTGAATCCCCCATCCACTCGTACTGCGGCCGCCACAAGACTCGAGAACTCTTCATCGTCCCTGCTGTACATGGCCAGTCTGATCTTTTCGTTTAGTCCCTCCGTGAAACGATGCATCTTCTCTTGTTCACTCCCCATAACCTCGGGGGCGTATCTTCCCAATTCGACAAACTCCTGCATATAGTCCATGACCGTACGATTTCCTTGGGTCAGCTTGTCGAACTCTGCTCTCTTGTCCTTTTTTAATTCCTTGGGAATATAATAGTCCATGAATGCTTCCCTGAACTTCGCCCATGGAATCGGGCCTCCCTTCAGCAAGGATGCCGATACACTTCCCCACCAGCGGGCGGTACTCCCGTCGAACCATAATGGTGCCAGTCCCGATCTCATCTCAACTTGTGCCTCCACCAGGTCGAATTTTTCTTCCAGTCGGATCATCCATGCTTCAGCATCCTCCGCCTTACCTCCCAAGAAGCTGGTCATTCCCGCTTTCTTCAATGCTTCGTTGTAGTACATGCGACCTTTCTCCCTTGCGTATCCCCGGGTGTCGTCTATATTGCCCGTCCCTCTGCCCTGGCCTTGCATCATAGTGTTCACCAACGTTTTAGCCATGGTTTGGAATATGTCTCTCAAGTTGTCCTGGCTAATGGCAGTAGGGGTGCTTGAGTCCATGTTTGGGGTTTCAGGCGTCGGTGCTTGCTCTGACCCTTCACTTTGTGTCCCTTGGTTGCCTCGTGCTCTAGTTCTCGGTGCCATCCTGAAAATTGCCTATTAGTTCCATATCCCTCTATTAACACTCTTCTACTACTAGTTATTTTTCTATTGCCTATGGTCGATCATCCTCTAAGACTTAGGTCACGCTCCTATGTTGGCTTCGGATCGTCTCAACACCTATATAGTGTCGAGCAATGGCTCCAATACCATTTGTAACGACCGTAAATCCGGCCTTAACAAGGTCTATGCGCAAGCGAAATGAAAATAAGCATTTAAATTAAAACATCACTTAAAGCCGGGGAATATCATCGTTTTTTCAAAATACAACTAGCTAATTACAAAGCAACGAAATAGAAAGGGTGACTCGTACAGTGGACGATCGACGACCTTACTCCAATGCCACCTAAGCCTCCGGTCCTCCCCCTACAAAGTTTGTAAAACGGTCATAGTCTATTAAAGAAAGCTTCAGTATAATAAATTAATTAGCAGATTTTATCTTTTTCACTTTCCTTCTTTTATTTTACTTATTCTTTTTATCCTTTCCTCTCTTTTATACTTCCTCTCCCTAGTCTTTCTGGTTCTCTACTGTGGTCGGTTTTTACATGACCGACAACATGTCTCGCCCAAACCAACCGTTAGCTGTTAGTTGACTCGACGAGAATATATGCTTTCCTTCCCCGGATAGGGTCCGAGCGCTACCCCGCTCCTATCCGGTTCCGTTCGGCTCTGTAATGCGCACAATCCTGTTCCGGAGAACTCATGTATCCCTTCCTCGGACATGCCCTACCTGTGGCTGACCGTGCTCATGAACACGATGCCGGGTTTGGTGTACTCACCTCACCCCGAGATTTCTGTTTTTTATTCACGCTCCTCTCGATTCGATTTAGTGTTCATTTAAGCTGTTAACTATGAACCTTCTTTTAATTTACTATGTTTACTCNGGATTCCATGTGTCAGTGAGTAATCTAGATACCCTTGGGAGTTGATCATCTTGCTCTTATAAATAGGATCGAAGAGAGGGTCTTGGGAATACTTGGCTGAATTTGATGTATCCATTCAGGTTGTAATGTGGAGATAGAGAATGAATCAGCAGCTCTAGATAAGGAGTCAGCCGCTATCTTGTGTTTTCCTGCTCAATAATGGATATCAAAATCTAGCACCATCAATTTGGCCATCCATTTATGCTGGAAGAGTGATCCCAATTTTTGTTCTTTCAAGAATGGAAGGCTTTGGTGATCCGTTTGTATTGTGAAGTGGTTTCATGTGAGGTAATGTTTCGATTTCTGTACTGTTTGGACCATTGTCATATAAAAGATAGCAATCAGATGCTTTTTTGTGATAGGACACCTCCCACGCCTATGTCGGAAGCGTCAGTTTCCAAGATGAAAGGCATACAGAAGTCCGGGAGGGCCAATACTGGTGTAGAGGTGAGGGCTTTTTTAAGCAGTTGAAAGGCAATTGTAGATTCTTCTGTCCATTTAAATGCATCTTTTTAGTAGCTTAGTAAAAGGTTTGCTAAGAATTCCGTAGTGTCGAATAAAGCGACGGTAATATCCTGTGAAACTAAGAAATCCACGTAATCCCTTAATGTTTTTAGGAATAGGCCAAGATATCATAGATTCCACCTTGGCGGAGTGAGTAGCTACTCCTTGGGATGAGATGATATGCCCTAGATATTCCACTTTCTCTTTTCCAAATGAACATTTAGATAACTTGGCAAACAAATTGTTAATATTCATGATGCATAAAGTTTGATCTAAATGAGACATATGTTCCTCCTATGTTTTGCTATATACTAAAATGTCATCAAAGAATACTAAAACAAACTTACGAATAACATGACCAAAAACATCATTCATGAGGGATTGAAAAGTGGATGGTGCATTACATAACCCAAAAGACATGACAAGAAATTCATATTTACCTAGATGAGTGGAAAAACTAGTTTTGAATATATCAGGTTCATGCATACGTATTTGAAAATGTAACGACCGTAAATCCGGCCTTAACAAGGTCTATGCGCAAGCGAAATGAAAATAAGCATTTAAATTAAAACATCACTTAAAGCCGGGGAATATCATCGTTTCTTTTTAAAATACAACTAGCTAATAACAAAGCAGCGAAATAGGAAGGGTGACTCGTACAGTGAACGATCGACGACCTTACTCCAATGTCACCTAAGCCTCCGGTCCTCCCCCTACAGAGTCTGTAAAACGGTCATAGTCTATTAAAGAAAGTTTCAGTATAATAAATTAATTAGTAGATTTTATCTTTTCCACTTTCCTTCTTTTATTTTACTTATTCATTTTATCCTTTCCTCTCTTTTATGCTTCCTCTCCCTAGACTTTCTGGTTCTCTACTGTGGTCGGTTTTTAACATGACCGACAACATGTCTCGCCCAAACCAACCGTTAGTTGTTAGTTGACTCGACGAGAATATATGCTTTCCTTCCCCGGATAGGGTCCGAGCGCTACCCCGCTCCTATCCGGTTCCGTTCGGCTCTGTAATGCGCACAATCCTGTTCCGGAGAACTCATGTATCCCTTCCTCGGACATGCCCTACCTGTGGCTGACCGTGCTCATGAACACGATGCCGGGTTTGGTGTACTCACCTCACCCCGAGACTTCTGTTTTTTATTCACGCTCCTCTCGATTCGATTTAGTGTTCTTTTAAGCTGTTAACTATGAACCTTCTTTTAATTTACTATGTTTACTCCGCTTACCTGATCGTCCTATCGCCTGTTGTTCCTCGTATTCCCGGTAAATTACGTTTCGGTCCTTGGTTTCCGTGATAATTTGCANGTCCGAGCGCTACCCCGCTCCTATCCGGTTCCGTTCGGCTCTGTAATGCGCACAATCCTGTTCCGGAGAACTCATGTATCCCTTCCTCGGACATGCCCTACCTGTGGCTGACCGTGCTCATGAACACGATGCCGGGTTCGGTGTACTCACCTCACCCCGAGATTTCTGTTTTTTATTCACGCTCCTCTCGATTCGATTTAGTGTTCTTTTAAGTTGTTAACTATGAACCTTCTTTTAATTTACTATGTTTACTCCGCTTACTTGATCGTCCTATCGCCTGTTGTTCCTCGTATTCCCGGTAAATTACGTTTCGGTCCTTGGTTTCCGTGATAATCTGCACAAATATTCGTTTTCGCGAGAATTGCACCTCCGCCTCGAATTTCGCGACAATTTACAAGCCGATCCTTGAATTTGCGATAATTATGCCGTCAGCCCCTTTTTTCGCGACAATATTGCACTCCGCTCCCAAATCCGCGATAATTATACAGTTAGCCCTTTTTCGCGATAATATTGCACTCAACTCCCAAAATCCGCGATAATTATGCAGTCAGCTCGTTTTCGCGACAATTTACTCTTCGGCCCTGATTTCCGCGATAATATTGCAGCTGTCCTCCGAATCCGCGATAATTCTTCCCTTCATCCCGTTTTTCGCTATAATTCCTCTTTGCTCCTGATTTTCGCGACAATTTTTAAGCAGTTTTCGATTCTCGCGATAATCCCTATTTCTCTCGATTTTTCTCACGTTTTTGTGTCAAAATGACCCTTATTTTCTCATCCCACTCCTATTTATAGGTTTCTCAACTTGGTCAAATGACCCTTTAGCCCTTCCTTCCAAAATTCCCCCTTCTTATGTTAATTTACAAAACTACCCCTCATTATATTTTCTTAACAAGAATTAATACGATTCTAACCTGTCCGAGTTCTCTCTTTGTGCCGCTTTCCTGGGTCGTTACACAGCTTCTCCCATGCGCCCAGACCGATCGGTCCAAATATTGCAGGCCTTGCTTCGGGCCATCCATGCTCCTCCCATGCAACGACAACTCTCGACAGCCTTGTCAGAAGCGTGGTCCGGTGAAGTCGTACGAACCTCCAATAGCTAGGGAATAGCCGGCTAGTAGCGCCGAAAGGTCTAGCGCCATGCAGCTCTGTGAAGCCGTTCCCGTCGGCTGTTCCACCTGACATTAGCCGGCCTAGCCGCAAAGGACAAGTACAAAACAACACCCTACTGTACACAGCACAGTGGGAGTATAAAAATGACACTTAGGGCGTGAGAATAGGATCTTCCGATTTTCCTTCTAGCTTTCACATAGAGAACCTGCGATCGATTTAGTTTCGATACTTCTTTTTCCTTTTGTTGTAAAAACAAACGAACATGACTTCTTTGATTATTGCTTTGCTTATTGAACCGAGTAAGGGCATTTCCTTTAGCCATTAGTCAAGTGGTTTTTTCCTCACCTTTGAGGTTTTTCCACTCTAAAACTGCCATGTCTCTTTTCTTTTGGTTTATAATCGTTCTCCACACATCAAATAAATTATAACCGAGTTCGTCTTGTTACGAACCGGTCAACTGTTGACACCCCCGGTTTTCGAACCACAACAGATAGGATTAAACCGGATCATGTATGACGTAACACGATTATGAAATTAAAAGCTAAGTCGGATTGGATCGGATCGGAGGTGTTACAAGTTCACGGTCGGACCTGTCTAACCGCGCGGGTCCAGACCGATTTCAAAATCTATGATTTTTAGGGTTGAAACATAGATCCTAATGAAATCCTTACTATTAAATAAATATCCATAATATGTAAAATGATGGGAGAGAGATGAGGATAGGCTCACGTAGTTAGAATCATAGTAAACGTGTTGTGATTGGCAAATCAACATAAATATTATAAATTTGAATTGAAAGTATATTTTGCTATCGACCGCGATAGCCTATCTCGAATGTAAGTCTTTGCACAATTTGCAATTGGCTTTTGAGTGTCCCAATAGACTATTGAGACTCTCGATAATTAATCTCGAATTGCACATACTAATATTTTTTCGTTTGTTGCATAAAAATGAAATGTATAAAATACACACTCAATTTTTGTCCTACATGTCCATTTCATGTCTTATTGGAATCAGTGTTTTCATACCGGACGGTATATCGCCGGTATACTGGCCGGTACGTCAAATTTCGCTCGGTACCTGCATTTTTTTTCGTATCGCCGGTACCGGGTATTAGGATCGATTTCCAGTTTTTTTCGGGTTTGATCCTAAAAAACTAATTAAATATTAATATTTTTAAAAATAAAATAAAATAATATTTGCTAACGGACGGTGGTCGTACCGCTCATACCGGTCCGAACCGATACGTAATTCCGGACCGGTATGAAAACATTGATTGAAATAGTAATTAACTTAAAATAAAAATTGTTGACAACCCTTAAACCGGGTACCAAGGATGTGTTATTGTTGAGAACCATTAAACCCGGTACCAACGAGGAGTCCTAAGCAAGAATGAAGGTGGTCAGGCCCAATCGAGGATTCGACAGCTGAAATTATCAAACAGACCGACCAGTCCTGGAAAACAGCTTAGGGAGATCGGTCCAAGCAAACGTGGCTTGTATATTTCATTGATTTATTAATGAATTTGCCGTAGAGGTTCTCCTCTCGGCAACGTGGTTTTTTCCTCCTTTTTTAAGAGGTTTTTCCACGCAAAATCGCCTGCGTTCTTTCCATTTTCTATATTTCAAGTTGTCTCCACAAATGACAAATAAAACCGATTTTCAGAATCCGTTGACTGCTGGTATCCCTAAAAAGGAACCACAACAAAAATATTAAATAAAAAAATTTGTAACATTTTATGCATTCTATGTTATTTTTTCTTACTATATTTCTAGTAAAGAATTTCATATATTGGTGCCCGTGGGTTTTCCTCTGGATTTCGGGTTTTATACGTTGAAATCATGAGTTTTCTAACGCCAACAAATTACAAGCAGTTCTTACAAAACGGGTAAAAATAAATCTTACCGGTTAAGTATTTCTCCCTATAGAACTTGGCACCATCCATGGGAACCTACTAGTAACAATTAAGAAACTCTATTTAAGCAAGCTTTTTTTTCTATTTGATGGAAAATTGGATTCATTGGATGCAACGGACCCATAAAAGAATTGACTCCCATAATAGCATCGTAGTGCGCTATTTGTCACTTTGATCCACAATCTATGTGGAAAATGATTGAAGAAATGGTAAATGTCTGTCATGCATTCCTAATAAATTTTAAAATATAGGAAAACATTATGACGCACTTTAAAAATAAGAAAAAAATGTCATGTTTGTTAAAATTAATTTATAGTTGTAATCCACTTAATTATTATTTATGTACATTTAAGATTTGTGGAAGCATATTTTACAAACAAAAAATATATGTACAAAAGCATTTCATAAACTACATAACAATTAGTTACAAACCATAAAAAGCTTCTTCTCTAGTCTTGGAAGCACCTAGATAACCCACCTGTAATAGCCGAGAAAAAGGTATGTCGGGATGATAGTAGGAAATATAGTGATAAAGTCTAGAGGGAAAATAATGAGGAATACGGGAACGAAAGAACGTAAAAGGAAACGAAAAGTTTTAAATGAAAAGCATGAGATAAAGGAGGGGGGAAAATGAAAAAGAAGGAGGGGTCAAAATGTGAATTAGGGAAGTTAAAACATCTATAAATAGGGGTTAGGAAGCCCAAAACCCAAGCCATTTATCACTAAACCGCAAAAACGTACGGAAAAACGCCAAAACATCAAATTATCGCGGAAATTTCCTTCCAGTGTCTTTTTGTCGCGGAAATTTTTACAGCAATTTCTATCGCGGAAATTTTTGGGTAAGAACTTTGTCGCGGAAATTCCCATGTTGAATATTATCGCGGAAAATTTCAAAGAGGAAAATTGTCGCGGATTTTCAGAGCTTGCAAAATGGTCGGGGAAACTGAATTACGTGTTGTTTTGTCGCGGATTTCAGGGTTAGAGTATTTTTATCGCGGATTTGAGGAACAGAAGGGTTTTATCGCGGAAATACACAATTAGGGTGTTTTCGTCGTATTTCGACGTCGGATCGTGAAGGAGAGAGATACGAAGGGTCTACGGTAACCAAACAGTCAACAATAAGATGATAACGTCAATAATAATGAAGTACTAAAATATGTTACGAATTGTAGGGAAGCATTGGAGATCATAACAAGCGAAAGCAACAGGTAAGCGGAGTGAACACAATATAGTAAGGGAAGGTTCAGACTTAAGGAATGGGATTGGGTTAATAAAGAAGGAAGAAATGATACGAATGAACGAGATAAATGATAATAAGACTCGGGGTGAGGAAGGATGGACCGTCCGACCGAACCCGGCATCGTGCCTAGTACACGATTCGCCAAAGGAAGGGCATGCCTGATGAAGGGAACGATAAGTTCCAAAAAGGAAAAGATACGTACGAAGAGGGCGGAACGGATCCGGGTGGAAAAAGGGGTAGCGCCTAAGTACCCACCCGGGGAAGGGAAGCATATGGCCCGTCGAGTCATCCAACAGCTAACGGTTGGCTTGGGCGGGACATGCACCGAGCATGTTAATCTCGGCAACAGTAAAGATAATGAATGATGGGAATGATAAGGGTAAAAGAAGAGGGAAATAAGGAAAAAGGTTAAGTTGAATGATTCACATGTGCGTGTACGGTTTAATTAAGAAACGAAAAGATAACGTGTAGCGTGTGTGAAGTTTCCTTTAATAAATTGTGACTGCTTTACAATTTTGTAGGTGACGCGGACGAGGTATGAGAGGGGAATGGGAAGAAGGTCGTCGGTTGTCCGGTGATAGAGTCCGGTCCTTTGGAGAATACTCTAAATTATGTTGACGTATTTTCATGTTTCGAACTATGTTTTAAATTTGCATTCGAATATTTCCGTTTTAATTATCGTATTTTTACAAAACAACTAGGCTCATATTGAGGGTGTTACACCACCTACATCTCTTCATCATCTCATGAATATTTTGTTTAGCGGTGAAGAGACTAAAATACGTAAAACAGCCACCAAAGAGCATCAAAACAAGTAATATACAGTAATAAACAAAGAAAATGAAATGCATTTGATCTTGTCTAAAAATATTTTAGAGTATTTCTTTTTTATCAATCAATTTCTTTTATATTTTGGAATTCAATTATTTGGGGACACGAGCGATATACGACGTTGGACCCACAATGTGTGGGCTTACGTCCTCGGGAGAGCGAAGGTCTACATTGGTTTTCACTATGATAATCAAATGGTACAAGTACAAACTAGATATCTCAACAATCTAAATTAGAACGGAACAAAAAACGATCAAATCTACTCCGTTGCGTCCGAGATGACAAAAACTCGCAAATGAAGCTACTTGTCGCGACTTGATCAAGCTCGATCGTTGTTGCTATAGTTAGCATTATCTGTAATACTTCCGGTTATAAATAAGAGAATCCATGTCATATCTTGTAATAGCCAGGAAAAATGTATGATGGAACAATAGTAGGGAATATAGCGGTAAAGTCTAGACAAGGAATAACGAGGGATATGAGAATGAAAGAACGAAAAAGGAAACGAAAAGATAGAAAAGTAAAGCAAACGATAAAGGAGGGGTCAAAATAAAAAGGAGGGGTCAAAATGTGAATTATGGAAGTTAAGATGTCTATAAATAGGGGTGGGAAGGCCCAAAAACGAGTTAATTATCATTAAGCCACGGAAATCCCGAAATTGTCGCGAAAGAACAAAATTGTCGCGAATATTGGGAAGACAAATTATTGTCGTGAATTTAGTGTTAAGAAAAAATTGTCGCGGATTTTAAGCCTTGCAAATTGTCGCGAACTTCGATCAAAGAGAATTATCGCGGATTTGGACGCAGAGAGCAAAATTGTCGCGAAAACGTTGAAATGCAAATTATCGCGAAAATTTTGAAGAACAAATTATCGCGAATTTTGTCCTAGCACAAAATTGTCGCGGATTTCAAAGAGGAGTGAATTATCGCGGAAATACTAAGTTTTGGTATTTTCGTCGCGTCTCAGCGCCGGATCATGAGAGGAAAAGGACACGTAGGGTCTACGGTAATCACATAGTTAACAATAAGATAATAACGTCGGAAATCGAGTACTAAGACCTATTACGAAATGCAGGGAAGCACGAAGAGATTATAACGAGCGAAAGCAAACGGTAAGCGGAGTGAACACAATGTAGTAAGGGAAGGTTCCGATCTAGGGAAACGGGAAGGGTTAGTAAGAAAGGAAGTAAAAGACACGAATGAATGAGACAAATGTTAATAAGCCTCGGGGTGAGGAAGGATGGACCGTCCGACCGAACCCGACATCGTGCTTAGTACACGATCCGCCAGCGGAAGGGCATGACTGATGAAGGGAACGATAAGTTCCAAGAATGGAAAGATACGTACGAAAAGGGCAGAACGGATCTGGGTGGAAAAAGGGGTAGCGCCTAAGTACCCACCCTGGGAAGAGAAGCATATGGCCCGTCGAGTCAACCAACAGCTAACGGTTGGCTTGGGTGCGACATATACCAAGCATGTTACTCTCAGCAACAGTAATGATAAAGGATAAGGGAGATGATAAGGGTAAAAGGTTAAGATGAAGAAAAATAAGAAACGGTTAAAAGTAATGACTTACGTGCGTGTGTACGGTTTATTTAAGAAACGAAAAGATAAGTATAACGTGTGTGAAGTTTCCTTTAATAGATTGTGACCGCTTTACAGATTTTGTAGGTGACGCGGACGAGGTATGAGAAGAGCATGGAAAAGAGGTCGTCGGTTGTCCGGTGATAGAGTCCGGTCTTTGAAAATATTCTAAATTATGTTGTTAGACTTTAATGTATCTGAACTATGTTTTAAGTTTACATTCGAACGTTTCGTTTTATTTAGCATATTTTTACCAAATCAGCTAGGTCCAAATTAGGGTCGTTACATATGTAAAACAACTTTATGACATCTGTGTTGGTAAATAGAAAAATCTATGTCGTGCAAACGATATTTTTCTACCTTCTGATCATAAATAAGGGAAACCGAGCCATCCGTAGAATACTAATGGTCATTCTACCATATATAAAAAGGTATTAAACCTTTCGGCAATAATAGCTTGATCACTTTCATGTGGATCTTGGGTAGGAATCTTTGATCATGAATAGGTCGACAGTCCATGCTATAAGATAGCATTGTGATTCCTTAGATCGTAACATAGGTTCCCTTACTATGAATAAGCGAATTACCCTTGACTACCGCAACCCACATTTAAAGGAACGATCCTAATACATTCAGAAAAGTTTCTTGGGTCTTTCAATCGTAATCCATAGGTGCAAGATGCTCACGAGACAAATACTGGATACGCCAATCATACAAAATAAAAATACAGACTCATCAACTCAATAAAGATTTAGCATATTCATCTCTTACCTAACTAAGTGCCCAACAATAAATTGCTTCTATTTATTTGACTCGTCCAGTTATACTCCTGAGAATAGGCGAGTTACATGAGAAAGATTTCCCTTCGTGTGAGATGGTTTTACCAACTTAACAAATTACTATTGTGAGACATGGATGAGTCCAATATCTTTAATTACTTACTGTCCAAAAGGACTCCACTTCGTATGCCGCTTTACAATCTTTTTCAAGAATTTTCGACTGTCAATAAAGCTGCTTATTCACCAGTTAGCAAACAATTGTGTCATTAGATATCATCAATAAGATTTTTTAATCATCGAATAGGCAAATATCAATGTCATAAAATATCCTAATATAACGAGCAAGATTCTCTGACATAATATTCTCTGTTGTCGGCTACTCATTTGATCACTTCGGTCATAACTGAGAGTCCCCATTCATAATATAATTTAATGATATTTCTACAATAAGGCGAATATTTGACCATTTTAATCGCTTATCCAAATGAAATCCATAAATATGATTCATTGGTCATTCATAAATCCATAAGCTATGCGATAAATTCTCGGACAATGATCCCTTTTATAGGGAGATTACTTTAAAACTTAGATAATAACTGTGAATACCCATTCATATATAACAGGAATTGATGCCATAAGGCCAGCACTTGGTCACTTTGATCGTAAATAGAATACCCGATCATAAATAACGGAAATTGATGTCATAAGACCATCACTTGGTCACTTCGATAGTAAATGAGAATACCCGATCATAAATAGTGAAAAGCATACGATAAGACCGACACATGGTGGCTTTGATCATAAATAGAATTCCTCGATTCTTGGTATTGGACATAAACAAGCGCCCACCACCACTTACTTAGATCGACGTGTCCCGTTCTCCTCCAAAAAATAAGCGTAGGAAGCCTTCATAGTACAGGTGAAAGTAGCACCAGTTTCATGGTACAATCCTTAGACTAACGTAAATTTTTCACTCCCACCGGATAGATCGGGTACCTTGCGCCAGAGAGAGCCTTCTCTGCCTATATGGAAGTAGCGTCAGGTTCAGGGTACAATCCTTAGACTGATGAAAATTTTTCACTCCCGAATAGGAAGATCCAGTACCTTGGCTTTGGTGGCCTTTTGAGGACCATGGAGGAGGTGGATGTCTTTTTGCGGATCTCAACGAGCATCCGACATCACTTCTGCTTCTTGGTATGAACAAGCACCCACTAGTCTATGGCCTCACCATGCACCCCACTAATCACATCCGCTTGGTCTTAATAAGCACCCACTTTTCGAGGGCCTCACCAAGCAGCCTCACAAATCACATTTTATGGGTCTTAATAAGCACCTACTAGTCTAGGGCCTCACCAAACACCCTCACTAATCACATCTTCTGGATCATAACAAGAACCCACAATTGTCTCATCCTTACTAGGCATAACCTTTGTCGTTCTCCTCCGCAAAAGTAAGTAAACGTAGGAAACCTTTACTGCCCGGATAGAAGTAGTGCAAGGTTCATGGTACAATCCGTAGATTGGAGTAAATATTTCACTCCTATTCGGGTGGCTCGGGCGATTCGCACCAGAGTACCTTCACAATCTAGACTGAAATAGTATCAGATTCAAAGTACAATCATTAGACTGACGTAAATTTTTCACTCCCTACAAGATAGATCCAGTCTCTTGGACAAAAAGGTCCCTGTGGGACAACAGAAGATACATATGTCTTTCAGTCTCAAATACAATCACGAACTGCAACCACTACATGCCAACTCATTCGGACCTTTCCCGTTCTCCTTGTTGAAGTTTGACTAATCTCGGTAATATCGTTACTTTGATTCATTAATGGGCTTTCGTTAATGGGCTTTATATACATTTATTGGGCCTCGCATGTGGGCTGTGAAATTATTTTGGGCCTCGTATGTTGTGGGCTGTGAAGTCCGTTTGGGCTATGTAAACTGATCTTGATCTTCATTGGGCCGCTGGGTCTTCTAGAATCTTCGCATTTTCTCTTGGGCTTGGCATGTACTATATATTCGATTGATGCTTCAGAAATGTTTCACTTTTTCATTTCTGCATTTACGTTTCTGCACTTTTGCTCTCTNATTTGAAAGCTGTGAAACGCATATTTAGATACCTCCTAGGAACTTTAAATATAGGATTGTTTTATCCAAATTTTGAAGATTTCGAACTTGTTGTGTATGCTGATGCTGATTATGATGGTTGTAAGTTAGATAGAAAAAGCACAAGTGGTTCATGTCATTTCTTAGGTCCTTGTCTAGTGTCATGGTTTTGTAAAAAACAAAGCACGGTAGCCCTTTCATCTACCGAAGCTGAGTATGTTTTTCTCTCAAATTGTTGCACTCAAATTTTGTGGATAAAATCTCAATTGCTTGACTATAATATGCCTATAGAAACTGTGATTATTAATTGTGATAATACTAGTGACATTAATTTAGCAAAAAATCCAGTCTATCACTCTAGAAGTAAACACATTGAAATTAGGCATCACTATGTGAGAGATCTAGTTGAGAACAATACTATTTCTGTGAAATTTGTGCCCTCGTGTGATCAAATTGCGGATATTTTTACTAAACCTTTGGATTATGCACAGTTTATTGAACTTAGAAATTGTTTCGGATTGATGCTGTGTCCTTAATTTTTGCCTGAATTTGTGCTTTTAACATGTATGTTGAAACTGTTTTTAGTTTTAAACATGATATATATGTGTTGTACTAACCTCCTTCATTCCCGGGGCCTGGCGTACTCCCGTTGAGGAGCATACGCATCTGGACATAGGGGGAGAAATCCCTACCTGGAATAAGGCTGTCTTATGGTTTGTTCATCCCTCCCCGATTACACCTTTTTCGAATTAAGGGGGAGTTCATCGCCCTCTTAAGTGTGTGTGTGACCGAAACTCTTGAAGGAGTAAGTCTCGGGAATTGCAGGTACTCGTCTACGATATCACAAAGATTAAGGGGGAGAATGTTGAAGTTTGACAAATCTCGTTAATATCGTTACTTTGATTCATTAATGGGCTTTCGTTAATGGGCTTTATATACATTTAATGGGCCTCGCATGTGGGCTGTGAAGTCCGTTTGGGTTGTGTAAACTGATCTTGATCTTCATTGGGCCGCTGGGTCTTCTAGAATCTTCACATTTTCTCTTGGGCTTGGCCTGTACTATATATTCGATTGATGCTTCAGAAATGTTTCACTTTTTCATTTCTGCATTTACGTTTCTGCGCTTTTGCTCTCTAGCCTGTCTTGCTTATCGTTCTGTTCTTGCTTATTGTTCTGTTCTTGCTTTCTTTAGTGTTCTTGCTTTCGTTAGTGCTTTCGTTGCTCAGATCTGTAACGATACTGCGCTGTTTTAAGTTTTAAAAGAGCTTTACACTTTTTCAAAAACTTACAGCGCCTTCTTTACGTTCTTGAGAAAATCTGTGGATTTTCTCAACGTTCTTGGCCTGATTGTCTGAGTTTCAGACAGATCCTTGACGATCTGAGGAACTGTGTGACTTGGTTAAAGAACGCATTTACATACTGCACTTTACGTTATGTATTTACATTCACTTACATTCAGTATTTTACGCTCTGCTTCTAGCCTAAACTGTTGGCTCTAAGCACTTACTGTAAGATTACTTAGTGTTTTGGGTTACGTCTTTTTGAAAACCTTTTGGTTTCTTAAAGACTTGTGTCAACGTAAGTGTTTTCAAGCCAGATCTGTATAGATCTGAGTTCCTGAAAACCAGTGACCAAGATACGTACTGAAGCCTTAAAACATTACCATGATCTTTGTAATTACGTTTGGTTTGTGTGATAAGAACTGCCTACAGTTTCTGTCCACTGTTAAGGCCTCAAAACGTATATTCTGAAACTGCTGTGTTAACTAACGATCTGGTTGAAAACTGCAGGTTTACGATACTGACTTCTTAGTGATTAAGAAGTCCAGTATACTGGTGGTGATCTGTTACTATACCATAGCTTTAACTTCTTGTGAATATTTGTATTCTGTGTTTTAGTTGATTCTATGTTCTGTTTTTGTTGAACATTGCAACTAAAATAAGGAATAAATTGCAGGGTGTTGAAAAGTGGATTGCCGATACGATCGTGTTTTAACTAAGACGACGTGATCGGATACCACTATAAATCTGGTGTCATTTTTATCGCTTTAAGAGCGTAGCTTAACTAATAGGATTAAAATAACAACACTCCTCCGCAAAGGTAAGTAAACGTAGAAACCATCACTGCCCGAATAGAAGTAGCGCCAGGTTCAGGGTAAAATCCTTAGACTGGCGTAAATCTTTCACTCCAATTCGGGTAGCTCGAGAGCCTCGCACCGGAGAGCCTTCACCATATAGACGGAAGTAGCGTCAGGTTCAGGGTTCAATCATTAGATTAACGTAAATATTTCACTTCCGCCTAGACGGATCCAGTACCCCGAACTAAAAGGTCTTTGTGGGACAACGAAGGTGACGGATGTCACTATGCTTTATACTTACTAGCGCGCTCCACCATCACCAATCGGACCTATCCCGTTCTCCTCCGCAAGAGTAAGTAAACGTAGCAAAACCTTCACTGCCCGAACAGAAGTAGCGCCATGTTGAGGGTACAATCCTTAGCCTGGAGTAAATATTTCACTCCTACTCGGCTAGTTTGGGTTCCTCGACCAGAGGACCTTCACTATCTGGACAGAAGTAAGGTCAGGTTCATGGTACAATCCTTAGACTGATGTAAATTTTTCACTGCCGCCTAGATAGATCCAATCCTCTAGAATAAATGGACCTTTTGGGAAAACGAAGGAGATGTATGTCCTCTCTCACTGCGGACTGTAACCAGCCTCAGTCGAGGGCGCGACACTCACCGGCGTGTCATGGAGGAGTCGTGAAAAAAGACCCCCATGTGCCACGGAATCATGCTCGGAAGGTGGCTGGCTATCAAACTATCAGGCCCCTTAACATATTCTAATAGTATATATGTATTGACGATTCTGCTGCAGACAGAGATTCTTCGGTTTCAAAATATATTGACCCAACATCCATTTTAATGAGTTTGAGGTTGACCGACTACGAGAGGACCTTCACTATCTAGACAGAAGTAGCGTCAGGTTCACACTACAATCCTTAGACTTACGTAAATTTTTCACTCCCATCTAGATAGATCCAATCCCCTAGACTAAATGGTCCTTTTGGGACAACCGAGGAGATGGATGTCCTATCTCACTGCGTACTGTGACCATCCTCCGACGACCCTCACCGGCGTGTCATAGAGGAATCGGCCAAAAAGGCTCCCGTGTGTCACGGAATCATGCTCGGAATGTGGCCGACTATCAAACTATTGGGCCCCATGACATATTCCAATAGTGTATATGTATAGACGATTATGCTGCAGATAGAGACTCTTCGGTTTCAAAAATATTTTGACCCAACATTCAATTTAATGAGTTTGAGGTTGATCGACTACACGACAGGAGGTACATTGCATTTCTATTCTAACTTAAGTTATTTAATTTCCATCCTCCATCATACTAAAATGCAATGAACCTCACTCCTATCTTACCAGTCCCCAAGTCGATTGACCTCATGTCATCACAAAGGATGCAAGAAATTCAGAATATGATGAAAAAGAGCGGAATTTCATTTTTCAAATAGATTGAAGAGTCATCACGTCTATACATAATATTTGCACAAATTGGAAATATGTCAAGTCTGTGGCATCTCTTCTCCGCTCAAGTTCGTAATCTTACACATTCATTTTCTCATTACCGTCATAATCTCAAACTGAATTTCCCATTCACAGTAACACTTGCAAAAAAGTTCAACCATCTCGAATTTCTATAATACCGAGCCAACATTAATCAATAGCAATGAACGCAATTGTAACTACATACCTCCATTCGAATAGTCGCCCTCCTTATGAGGTTCTCAATACATCAGAAATTTAGATTTCACGTATCTCAATAAATCCATTAGTGACTCTAAAAGTCCTAGGCATAGAATGCAACATACGATAATAATGAGCGCATTATTCACTTGTGCTTCTTTCGGATAACTATGTCCAATATTCCACATGGAAATAGAATAAAAATGTAGATGGAGATTTCCTCGATGTTCTTGGGAATAGGGTACTGCTTTTGCTAGACATAATAATTCTCACATAATTCACTTCCAAGCTTTTGGAAGAATCCCGTTGCAATATACGGTACCAAGGTCTTAAAGATTTCGAACTAGCAAACAATATAAGCTTGGGATGACTTATTACCTTGTGTTCATAATCTTATTCCAACCTCGGAATACTAATTTATATATATATTTAGAAAAATATTTCATAACCATTGATGCAAATAGCCCATAAGAGAAGCCCATAATAATACCAATTCTCGGGTGTCGATAGAACAACGATTTTGTTGTTATCATATTTATAGCAGTAATGGCTCAATTTGCAACTATACTTGCAATATTCGCCGGACATACTAAGAGTAATATTGACCAAATTTCTAATTTAAATGCAATACTTATCTCATCACCTTATCATACTCAGCATAGTCCCAGGTATAAACGTCCTGCTTGAATGCACTGAATTGTCTCAAGATAAACAACGTAGATATAGATTGTTTACTAACCGATTCTTTTTGCTACTTCTAATAGTTATAAGCAAACTCGGTTCCAATTACACAATTCTCAAGATTCACCTTCGTCTTGAGATAATCTCACTAGTTGATCTCTCCATAATTATAATAGACAGTTGATAATAAATCATTGTTATCACCATTGATTCATTAGACAATAGGTGCATTCGCACGAGTATTCACTTGTTGGCAATACACTTCACTGTATAAGATATCAATCTTGGAAGCACATTATTCTGAATGCTCCACATAGGCAATCATTTGATTAAACATCTTTGATTAGCAATCCAGAGAAAGATAAATATTTATCTGTTGGCTTGGAGATAAATTGGTTAACAATATATAGGCATTAGATAAATGGATAACTCGAAAATAATTCTTCGAAAAGAAAGACATGACTTTTTGATAATTCATAATATGTGGGAAGAATTCTACAACAACATGTTTCATTCCCTTCAATAAGCTCTCAATCTTTCAAGTGGAGTAATCTCTAAATTCCTTGTATCTGTCCCATCGTGATTACAGGTTCAACAGATCACGATCATATCATTCTCCTATCAATTCAAAACACACGTGACAAGGTCATGTTCTTCCTGATGAACAAAACGTTTTTACTCGCAAATCCCCGTGTTGACGGAATTAGATTGGCGAGTTTCACAGAGGTACACGATCTCTAATTTGGCATAACAAATTCCGCTCATAACATCATACTAAGCATACTCGTCTTATCATGTGGAATCCCGGTACTGGTTAAATAGCATGCGTCTTTGCTTTACCGGTCATCGAAATATGTATAGTACCAAGAGAGGATACCGTAATCGTGATAACATCACATAACTATTCTCTTCAGCGTTTCCTTAAAAGAAAAATAATCACTCGGTCTATTCTTGTCAATATATAGTTTCGCATATACAATCACTTTCATGGGACTCAATTTCATAAGATCTTAAATCTCAGCTATGAATGGGACTAAGTTGGGTTCATCGAAATTCGACCTTTTGTATTTTCCTATTAACATGATTATTGACCAATGTTTCTCGTCATTGCGGCCAACTAAGGCAGCATTTATGGTTTCTTTAAATGCGCAAGATATGAAACCCAAGGGTTTTATATCTTGGGTTTCAAATTTTTACTCATATAATGCTTCCAAGTTTAAAAAACAATCGACTTTATTCATTCAATTCTGATAATTTTAACTTTTCGCAGTGCAAGAATGAATATCAAATTTTCCTTGATTGATAACTTATCAACTTTTGTTAATCAAACATCATACGACCAATGAAATTTCTGCTTTCACATAGAACACACCTCTAGGAGGGTTCTACTTCATTGAATACCTCTTCAATATACTGAATCATTCGCTCTAATATTGGACATGATTACTTCAATACCGGTCTTTATCTGTACACTATCACTATTGATTTCCACACATTCTTCTCATCACACTTTAAATATTGATTTCATCGATTGTTAGTACATGGCACCTGGTTTATTCGAACCAAAAGGCATAATTGGAAAACTTCAAACTGACAAACTTAAACAATATGTCAATGTCGACGGTAGACATAGGTCCTCCGACCAAGCTTCACTCAACTAAGTGAAATCAATGCAAACTCTGTATGTATTGTTTAACTTTGAAATCACCAATATGTTCATGACCATTTTGCGTATTTCACTGGCTCGACAAATCCTGCTTAGAACAAATATTCCATATCTTCATCAATCGTCTTTTCCTTTTCAGAGGAGAATTTTGGTTTTTTTTAAGTAATTCATTTTCATTCTTTAAAACTACCTTAACTCCATAAGTCATCTTTATAACCTTCTCATTATCCTTCTAGAGCAAAAACGCATCATCTTAATAGTGTTGTTCTTTCTGATTAAAATCTCACCATATAAACATCTAATTAATGTTGTTCTTTAATTTGGAGACATTCAATAGGGACGTTTTCACACTGGTTCTGCCCTAGGTATAAGCTCAATTTCAAGCTCAACATCACTTATTGGTAGTTGCCCCTAATAAATCATCTGAAAACAAATATGAAAATTCACTCACAACAGGTATATTCTTGATATTATTTTTCTGACTTTCAGATACTAGCATAACCAAGAATCCTTTATTCCTCATTTCCGATTCTTTGGTTGCAATTCCAATTTCTCCTTCTTCACATTTCGGTAATGAAATAACTTCTCCATCATACGTTCTAATCTTTCTCTCCATACAATCAATTTGAATGATAATACTGAGTTTGGATAATACTGAATGACATCCTTTTCTAATTCCCAAGTTACTTCACTTTCATCATGGTTAGACCAAAGTTCTTTTACCATTGGAATGCTCTTGTTCCTTAACCTCTTTTCTTGTTTGTCCAAAATCTTTATTGCCAATTCTTCATATGTCAATGCATCATCAATTTCTACTGTATCATCATCCAAACTTTGATGAGGTATAGGTAAACATTTCCTGAGTTGACAAACATGAAACACATTGTGAATTTTCACGTATTTCTCTGGTAGTTGCAACTGATATGCTACTTCTCTTATCCTTTTCATAATCTGAAATGGTCCAACATACCGAGGTTTTAGTTTACTGTTCTTACTAAATCTGAAAACTCCTTTCATAGGAGATACCCTTAGAGAAACCCAATCATTAACCTCAAATTCAAGAGGTCTCCTTCTTTTATCAGCCCATGTTCTATTTCTATCTTGTGCTGTCTTCATGTTTCTCCTAACCGTTTGTACTTTTTCCTTTGTTATACTGATCAATTCGGATCCTACATTATATTTTTCACCCACTTCATTCCAATACAGCGGAGTTCTACATCTTCTACCATATAAAGCCTCATATGGAGCCATTTGAATACTTTATTGATAACAATTGTTGTAAGCAAACTCCACCAATGTAAGATATTGTTCCCAACTGCCTTTAAATTCTAACACACAAGCTCTCAGCATGTCTTCAAGAATCTGAATAGTTCCCTCAGATTGTCCATCAGTTTGCAGATGATAGATTGTACTTAAATACCATTGAGTTTCCATTACTTTCTTGCAAACTTTTCCAAAATCTTGAAGTGAATCTTGTGCCTCTATCACTTACAATACTTAAAGGCACTCCATGTAATTTGATTATGTTATCCATATAGAGATTTGCTAATTTTCCTGTAGAATTAATAGCTTTGATAGCAATAAAATGAGCAACATTGGTTAGTCCGTCCACAATTACCCATATTGCATCATTCTTCCTTTGTGTCTTTGGTAATCTACTTACAAAATCAATCATCACATGGTCCCATTTCAATTCTGGAATTTGTAAGGGTTGTAGAAGACCTCCAGGCCTTTGATGTTCAGCTTTTACTCGCTGACAGATGTCACACTTTGAAATAAATTTAGCTATATCATTTTTCATTCCTTGCCACCACCAATTACTCGTCAGATCTTTTTACATCTTATTTCCTCCAGGATGATATGAGAAAGTCGAACTATGAGCCTCATGTAAGATTTTATTCCTCAAATCCTCATCCTTAGGTACAACAATTCTATTCTAAAACATCAAACAATTATCATCTCTTACAACAAAATGCTTATCATTGCCTTTCAAAGATTTGTTTTTCATCTTCTGAATTGTACTATCCACATTCTGCTTTTCTTTTACCTCTTCAATGTCGAAGGTGTTGCTAGCATAGATGCTAACATATTCCCATTTGCTCCGAGAAATTCAAGATTCCAATTTTCCATTTCTTTTGCTAAAATCGAATTCATCTGAATGTGATTCTTTCTACTCAACGCATCATTAACCACATTTTCCGTTCTATGACAATATTATATTTCCAAATCATAGTCAGTGATCATTTCTAACCATCTCCTTTGTTTCATGTTCAAGTCTTTCTCAGTAAACAAATATTTTAAACTCTTATGATCATTAAACACTTTGCATTTCACTCCATAAAGATATTGTCTCCATTGCTTTAGAGCGAAAATCAATGCTGCAAGTTCTAAATCATGTACTGGATAATTTATTTCATGTGGTTTTAACTGCCTCGAGCATAAGCAATTACTCTACCATCACAGCACCTAAACCTTTATCAGAAGCATCACTGAAAATTTCAAAGTCTTTATCTTCTTATGTCAAAACAAGCATAGGTGCTGTAGTTAAGCATTCTTTAAATCGCTGAAAACTTTTCTCACAATTTTCAGTCCATTCAAAATTTATACCTTTCTTGGTCAAATTAGTCAAAGGCTTGGCTATTCGTGCGAAATATTTTACAAACTTCCTGTAATAACCAGCTAAACCAAGAAAATTTCGGATATCTTTTGCATCTTTAGGTGTTGTCCATTATATTAATGTCTGGATCTTTTCAGGATTAACTTCCACATCATTAGTAGAAATAATATGTCCAAGAAACCCAATGCTAGATTTCCAGAATTCACATTTGCTGAATTTACCATAAAGTTTCTTTTCTCTCATGGTATCAAGTACCAATCTTAAATGTTGAGCATGTTCTTCTTCATTCTTTGAGTAGACTAAGATATCATCAATGAATATAACCACAAACTTATCCAAAAATGGATGCAAACTTCTATGCATTAAATCTTGGAATACAGCTGGTGCATTCATTAATCCGAATGAAACCACGACACACTCAAAATGACCATACCTTGTAGAAAATGCAGTTTTAGGAACATCTTCTTCCTTTATTCTCAACTGATGGTAACCTGATTTTAGGTCATGTTTAGAGAATACGGTAGCTCCTTGTAACTGATCAAATAGATCATCTATCCTTGGAAGAGTGTATTTATTTTTCTTTGTCAACTTGTTTAACTCTCGATAATCATAGCATAATCTCATTCCTCAATCTTTCTTAGATACAAAGAGTACATGTGCCCTCCACGGAGAAATGCTAGGTCTGATGTACCTTTTATCCAACAAGTCCTGCAACTGAATTTTTAACTCTTTGAGTTCTTTTGGAGCCATTCTATAGGGACGTTTTGACACTGGTTCTGCCCCAGGTATAAGCTCAATTTCAAGCTCAGCATCTCTTATTGGTAGTTGCCCTGGTAAATCATCTGGAAACAAATCTGAAAATTCACTCACAACATGTATATTCTCGATATTATTTTGCTAACTTTCAGATACAAGCATAACTAAGAATCCTTCATTCCTCATTTCTGATTCTTTGGTTACAATTCCAATTTCTCATTCTTCACATTTCGGTAATGAAATTACTTCTCCATCAGACGTTCTAATCTTTCTCTCCTTACAATCAATTTGAATGCTATACTTGTGTAGCCAATCCATTTCCAAAATCACATCAAACTCAACCATATCCAACTCCATGAAGTATNTGAGGAATAGGATCCGCCTCAAATTCTTCGTCAAAAGTATCTTCATTAGAATTCCGAGTAGTCATGAAAACAGAAATCTGAACTCAGCAATAAAGCTCTCAATGGAATAAAGATCTCGAGTCCCCACGGACGGCACCAAACTGATCTAGTCTAAAAATATTTTGGGTGTTTATTTTTAGATCAGTCAATTTATAATTTACTCGAAATTAGATTGTTTGTGTGGGACACGAGCGATATACGAGGTTGGGCCCACAATGTGTGGGATTACGTCCTCGGGAGAGCGAAGCTCTACCTTGGTTTTCACTATAATAATCAAGCGATACAAATACAATGAGATGATAACGATAATACGGGCAGAAACGGCTTGAAAAACGATCAAATCTGCAGTCGCGTTCCACTGGACGCGAGTGAACAGTGCAGACGGACAGGCTGTTCGCGACCAACGCGATTGGGCGCGAGGAGGCACTGTTCGCGGGGAGTCGATGACTGGTCGCGACTTGGTTGGCTGGTTGGTCGCGGCTGGAAGGCTGGTCGCGACTAAGTAGGTTTCGTCGCGACTAAGTGGCTTTGGTCGCGAGTCAAGGGTCAGGTTCTGCCTGGGAAGTGCGATAAAAGTCCGAATCCTTTCTCAATGCCTTGAGGCTTCCATTTATAGAAAAATGCAGCCCAAAACCCACTCACTTGAGCCCATAAGGCTATTTACTCCACTAAGCCCAAAATTAATTAAATATTCCAAATTGCAATATAATAAATACCATGTTGAGGACGAAGCTTCGGGAACCACTTCGGACAAGATATTAGTCGGGAATACGATCAGAAATTTCCCGAGAACTTCGCATATTGGTCCTTTACCTTTTGATAGCGAATAAGCAACCACAGATCATCATTGCACTTGACCAGTGCACTCCCGGGTAAAAAATGACGAATATACCCCTGGCCCGATCCGGGGCCGAAATGACCCGGAACATCTAAAAATACTTGCAGAGACTTTATACGGGGCCCAGCAAGTCAGAATTGCGAGAATGCCACTTGAGAATGCCATCCGATAAGAATACGAAAATACCGAAAATACCAATAACCACGCTGGACGAGCCCCCCGGGTAAGGATAAATACAAGAGAATATACCCGGGTAATATCATCGCTAATCTCGCCCTCCTCGTCGTCCTTGATGATATCCACTAATGTTTCAGCAAAGTCGTGCATGCCTTCATCGGGGGTGGGCTCCTCAACAACGTACTCTAATCGCCGAGACAATGGGATTAGGTCTTCGGGACTTTCAGTTATAGCTGCAGCCGGCTCCTCGTTTACCGGCTCGGGATTGGCTGCCGTCGCAGCAGGTTGTGGTGGTGGAGGAGTGTCGCGCCTTATTTCCCTAGTCGGGGATGCCACCTCTTGTAGACTTGACGCCAGCTCGGCCGCGACAGTTCGGTTCTGAGTCCCGGGTGGCGCCTCAAAGACGAGCTCATCATCCCCCTACTTGACGACAGCTCGGCCGCAAGTAGGTCACGGAGGAAATTCAGCCGATCCCCCTTCTTTGTTGGGTCCTTAGCTGGAGCCATTATTTTATCTGCAAGACAAGTAAATTAAGTGAGAAACGCGAAGTGGAAATTTGAAGCAAGATAAATCAAGTTCCTAAGGTTCTTTCCTATCAAAGAAGAGTTATCAAGTTTAGCTCCGATATGAATGTACGGTTCAGATACCTAGTAGTTCTCTACTAAAATGGGGGGGGGACCGAAAGGAGGTTGAAAGCAACCAGAATCGGGGTGTAGAATAAGGTCTTCACGGTCCCGTCAGCGCCGTCGGACCTAACGCAATCGAGGAGTGCCTTCCTCAGAGGTCTCGGAAGGGCCGTCCGAGGAACAGGGCCGTAGGCATCGGGAAAAAATGGTTCCCCTTCAACGGGGAACCGCCAAGGAAGACTCAGAGGAGACAGCCTCGTATCCCCCACACCATAGACAAAAAATAAGTGTTTCTTCCAGTCGTGATTGAAGTGGGGAGTAGAAAAAGGGAACGGGCTTGTCTTGGGCCTCGGGCGGAAAAATATACAACCTTGGACACCAAAATTGGCAACAGTACTATTATGGAAGATTTGAAAGAAAAGGTCTATGGTCGAAGTAATGCAATTCACCTCCATGAATATTATGAAGACTACGACAAGAGAAATTGAACTGGGGTTCAGTTGAAAGAGGTGAATTTGTAGATGCGAGAGTAATTCTACGCGGAAAGGATGAAGAGGGAAACGAAGGCCACACTCTAAATATTCCAAAGAAACAGTGTGGGTGGCGATCGGAGGCGTCAAAAGACGGTCGGTAAGTTCAGGTTGGTATAAGACACAGTCGGAAGGGAGATAACACTGTTCAAGATTCGAAACCCACTTCCGAGCATGCATGCTATAAGGTTGGTTAAAGGATTTGAGGGCTTTAACCGCGGAGCTTTGAGGGCCGAGGGTGTTTTCGAGACGAGCGATCCTCTCGAAAAAATGAGACTTTATTGTGGAAAGGCAAGGAGGAAAAGGGGTTGTGATCGAATCGAAACTCCCCGAACTGGATGAGGAGTCCGAATGATCTGAGGATGAAGTAGTGGCGGAGCCCAAGGATTCGGTACGATCGGAAGTCATTGGTGAAATTTAATTCAAATTTATTTTTTGAAATTATTTACAAATTTTACTAAGTGTCTCGCGAGTTATTGCCGAAAAGTCGCGAGAATTACTGTATAAGTCTTTAAGTCGCTAGGTATGGTCGATACGTCGCGATAAGCACAGTCTCGCGAGTTATGGTTCTAAGTCTGGTCCAAGCAGTCGCGTGTTATGGTCGCGACTGGCACAGTACTCGCGAGTTTGTTGAAGTTTGGAAGTCGCGAGTTGCGATAAGTCGCGGATAGCACATTTTGCGGTAAGTCGCGGAATGCACAGTATCTACGATAAGTCGCGAGAGCAAGGGATTCCGCCCGAGAAAGTAAGTTGTGAAGGGCGTACAGGGTATTTATAGGGGTGATATCCCGAGTCGAAAAATCCCGAAATTTTCACCCGAGCTCAGAATCTAACGTTCTTAGTGTCAAAACGATCGTATTGACGAGTGAATTTCAACTATGCTATGGATTTTTTCTGCGGGGCTCCCGAACGACAATCGGCTTTCGGGACTACATGGCAATAAATGGTTTACGACTCAGAATCTGAATCTGAAAACCAGGGGACTATTGATATTACCCGGGTATATTCTCTTTTGTATTTATCCTTACCCGGGGGCTCGTGCGACGTGGTTATGAAGTATTCTCTGTATTTTCATATTTTATCACAAGGCAGTCGCAGGGGGTATTACCGCAATTCAGGCTTGCTGGGCCCCATACAAGGTTTCTATAAGCATTTTGAGATGTTTCGGGTCATCTCGGTCCCGGACGGTGCCAGGGGTATTTTCGTAATTTGTCACCCGGAAGCACACCGGTCGGGTGCAACGTCGTTATGTGGCTGCGTATTCATTGCTTGGAGGCAAAGAACTAATTTGCGAGGTTTTCCGGTATTTTCTCATCGTATTTCCGACTAATATCTTGACCGGGATTGGTTCCTGATATTACCCCGGTATATTCTCTTGTATTCATCCTTACTCGGGGGCTCGTCCGACGTGGTTATGTAGTATTTTTGGTATTTTCATACTTTATCACAAGACATTCTTAGGTGGTATTCTCTCAATTCAAGCTCGCTGGGCCGCATTTAAAGTTTATGTAAGCACTTTCGGATGTTTCGGGTCATCTCGGCCCCGGACGGGGCTAGGGTTATTTTCGTAATTTGCCACCCGGGAGCACACCGGTCGGTTGCAACGATGTTATGTGGCTGCGTATTCACTGCTTGGAGGCAAAGAACTAATTTACGAGGTTTTCCGGTATTTCCTCATCGTATTTCTGACTAATATCTTGACCGGGATTGGTTCCCGAAACTATGGTATCAGCATGGCATCTATTATATTATAATTGGAGGTTATATATAAGTGTTTTGGGCTAAGTGAAGTAAACTGGGCTTATGGGCTCAAGTAAGTGAATTTGGGCTGGATTCCTCTATAAATACAAACCCCAGTGCCTTTGAACGAGGGGAGACAGTTATCACGTTTCCCAAGGCAAGACTTTATTTTCCTGCACTGTAGACTCGCGACTTATCGCACGTATTCGCGAGTTATTGACTCTGCTTTCGCGAGTTATTGACTCTGCACTATTCCAGTCGCGACTTATTGTTCTACCCTGACTCTCGCGACTTGCTGCACTATTCCATTCGCGACTTGTTGCTGATACAGTGACTCTCGCGACTTGCTTCTGATACAATGTTTTCTGCGTGTTGCTGACCACAACTCGCGGCTGCCTGCCTTTCGAGCCCGACTGAGTGTTTTTGATCGTTTTTCGAGCCGTTTTTGCCCGTGTTATTATTATTACCTCGTTGTACTTGTATCATTTGATTATTATAGTGGAAACCAAGGTAGAGCTTCGCTCTCCCGAGGACGTAAGCCCACACATTGTGGGCCCAACCTCGTATATCGCTCGTGTCCTCACAACAATTTAATATCGAGTAACTAAAAATTAACTGATCTAAAAGCAAACGCCCCAAAATATTTTTAGACTAGATTAGTTTGGCGCCGTCTGTGGGGACTCGAGATTTTTTATCCCATTGAGAGCTTTATTGCTGAGTTTGGATTCCTATTATCATGACTACTCGGAATTCTGATGAAGATATTTTTGATGAAGAAATTGAGGTGGATCCTATTCCTCAAGTTAATGATGATTTTGTTGCGTTATCGGGGGCTCAGTCGTGAGTTCTTGAGGAGCCCCCTGCTCAAAATGAAACTATTCGGCCCTCCCGGAGTGGGCTTTCATCCGTAAGGGCACCAAGATTTTATCCTCGATCGCGCGAATGTTTATCTAAGTGTTATGAATTGGCAAGAATTGGCCGAGTTGCGGTCCGTAATAACGCCCACCTTTCGCCACCTGCACGCTCTAGATCTGCGGATCATACGGGAATAGATGAGGATTTGGAAGAGCGAAGGCGTAGTTTAATCGCTCAATTAGAGCAAGTCGAAGCTCAAAGGAGAGCTCGGAGGAACAATGTTACCCCAGAACCTGCTAATGATGTGGGCTCAGGGGATGATGCCGATCGCGTTCCGGAGCCACGAGCAAATACTGCAGCAACCGGAGAACAGAACGATACTCTTCAAAAGATTGGAGAGTTGATTGAGTTGAAGTTTAAGGAGATGAGTGGGAAGATGGAACAAAGCGAGGCTAGGATGAACCAATTGGAGGTCAACCTGACTCTTGGCCAGGAAAGGAGACGAGTGTACGGGGAGCATACCCGGGATACTCATCAGACCTCAGCATACGAGGGAGATTATTTCGAGAATGAGAGGGCTAGTGAGCCCATCGGTAATCGAGGAAAGGCGTTATCATCTTTGGAAGTTTTGCAAAGTCCGTGGAACACTTCAAATGCCTTATCTCCTTTTTCCACGGCGATTATCGGAGCCACTCGCTCTGAGTTTATTGAAATGCCTAAGGATCTTCCACAGTATCGCGGGTCGACTGACCCACATGCTCATACGTCGAATTTGGAGATTCATGTGAGTTTGATGAATTTCAGTGATGCGGCCATGTGCTTCGTTTTTGCCGCTTATCTTAAGGAATCAGCCCTCCGATGGTTTAATCGGTTACCGAGGCGTTCGATTGTTTCATATCAGGACTTCAAGGATCAATTCTATTCAGCTTTCGCGCCTTTTAATACGCCAATAAAGTCTATTACTTCTTTGACCGCGTTGCGGTATGATTCTTCGAAAAGATTGTTGGGTTTTATTTCCCGTTTTGAAGCCGAGTGTAGGAAGATACCGCGGATTACTGTGAGTGAGAAGGTTGGGGTGCTCCAGCTTATTCTGGCTGGGCACCCGTTGTGTAATTCTTTGAATAGAGACCCCTCGGAAAGTATGGAGGATTTGGCTTTGAGATGTACGCAGTACATCCGAGAAGATGAAGGTTTACGAGATCATGGAGTGATCGAAGTACGGGCGTATGGGTTTCATAATATCGTTGCAAGTCGTGGGCTAGATAAGATTGCCAGCCTGCAAAGTCAAAGTTGAGAGTGTTTCCGACGTATAACTATGAACAGATTTTCGCCATAATTGAGCAGAAGAAGGGTGGATCTCTCCGTTATCCCCCTCCCTTGCAAGAACCAACGCAGGGGACTTACGAGTCCCAAATATTTTGTCGTTTTCATCGGAGTTTTGGACACACAATGAATGATTGTCGAGAATTAATGTCTGAAGTCGAAAGGTTGCTGGAATTGGGTCAGCTTGATGAACTGATCAGTACTGTGGAGGCTCTACCCGAGTCTAAGCTGGGAAAAATTGATATAAGTATTCCGGAGGGGACGGCACCCAAACCCCCAAGGGCCGACGCGCCACGGCCAAATGTAAGAGGACGTGGATACGGAGGACAGCGTGGCCAGCGTCAAGGAGGTGGCCAGAGAGGATTCTTTAATGGTGGCAGACAGAATCAGAGAGGTGGAAGGAGAGGAAATAACTATCGTGGCCGCGGCAGGCATCAGCCGCAAAGAAATCAACAGGGGTACGGATATGAGGCTTACCCACCGGCCCCCGCGAACCAGCAAGCATTACCTCCTCCTCCGGTTGACCCCAACCAGGGTCAACCTATTTTGAATGTTGAAAATGCCCAACCAAGATGGGGTANTAGAGACAGCCTCGTATCTCCCACACCACAGACAAAAAAGAAGTGTTTCTTCCAGTCGTGATTGGAGTGGGAAGTAGAAAAAGGGAACGGGCTTGTCTTGTGCCTCGGGCGGAAAAATATACAACCTTGGGCACCAAAATTGACGGTAGTACTAATGTGGAAGATTTGAAAGAAAAGGCCTATGGTCAAACGAATAGAATTCACCTCTATGAATATTATGAAGGCGACGACAAGAGAGATTGAATTAGGGTTCAGTTGGAAAAGATGAATTCGTAGATGCGAGAGCAATTATACAAGGAATGGATGAAGAGGGAAGCGAAAGCCACATTCTAAGTATTCAAGAGAAACAGTGTGGGTGGCGATCGGAGGTGTCAAAAGACGGTCGGTAGGCTCAGCTTGGTATAAGACACAATCGGAAGGGAGATAATACTGTTCAAGAATCGATGTCCACTTCTGAGCAAGCATGCTATAAGGTTGGTTAAAGGATTTGAGGGCTTTAACCGCAAAGCTTTGAGGGCCGAGGGTGTTTTCGAGACGAGCGATCCTCTCGAAAAAATGAGAATTTATTGTGGAAAGCCAAGGAGGAAAAGGGGCTGTGATCGAATCGAAAATCACGAACCGGATGAGGAGTCCGAATGATCTGACGATGAAGTAGTGGAGCCCGAGGATTCGGTGCGATCGGAAGTCATTGGCAAATTTAATTCAAATTAATTTTTTGAAATTATTTTTACAAATCTTACAAAGTGTCTCGCGAGTTATTGGCGAAAAGTCACGAAAATTACTGTTTATGTCCTTAGTCGCGACTTACTAAAGTTTGGTCGCGAGTAGTACAGTCTCGCGAGTTATCACAAGTAAGTCTGAAGTCGCGAGTTTTGACGACAAGTCGCGATAAGTACAGTGTCGCGTGTTACGGTTATAAAGCAGTCGCGCGCTATTGTCGCGAGAAGCACAGTATGCAATAAGTCGCGAGAGCACAGAAGCTACGATAAGTCGCGAGAGCTCAGGAGTCCGCACGAGAAAATGAGTTATGAGGGGCGAACAGTGTATTTATAGGGGCGGTATTCCGAGTCGAAAAATCCCGAAATTTGCACCCGAGATCAGAATCTGACGTACTTAGTGTCAAAATGATCGTATTGACGAGAGAATTTCAACCATTCTACGGATTTCCTCGGCGGGGCTCCAGAACGATATTCGGCTTTCGGGACGAGCTGTTATGGTTTACGACTCAGAATCTGAATCTGAAAACCAAGGGAGTATTGATATTACCCGGGAATATTCTCTTGTATTTATCCTTACCGTGGGGCTCGTCCGACGTGGTATGTAGTATTTTCGGTATTTTCATATTTTATCACAAGACATTCTTAGGTGGTATTCTCTCAATTCAGGCTCGTTGGGCCCCATTTAAAGTTTCTGTAAGCATTTTCAGATGTTTAGGGTCATCTCGGCCCCGGAGGGGGCCAGGGGTATTTTCGTAATTTTCCACCGAGAGCACACCGGTCGGTTGCAACGATGTTATGTGGCTGCGTATTCACTGCTTGGAGGCAAAGAACTAATTTACGAGGTTTTCCGGTATTTCCTCATCGTATTTCCGACTAATATCTTGACCGGGATTGGTTCCCGAAACTTCGGTATCAACATGGCATTTATTATATTATAATTGGAGGTTATATAAGTGTTTTGGGCTAAGTGAAGTAAACTGGGCTTATGGGCTCAAGTAAGTGAAGTTGGGCTGGATTCCTCTATAAATACAAGCTCCAGTGTCTTTGAACGGGTTCAGACTGTTATCACGTTTCCCAAGGCAAGACTTTATTTTCCTGCACTGTAGACTCGCGATTTATCGCACGTAGTCGCGAGTTATTGGCTCTGCACTATTCATTTCGCGAGTTATTGACTCTGCACTATTCATTTTGCGAGTTATTGACTCTGCACTATTCATTTCGCGAGTTATTGATTCTGCACTATTCCAGTCGCGACTTATTGTTCCACCTTGACTCTCGCGACTTGCTGCACTATTCCATTCGCGACTTGTTGCTGATACAGTGACTCTCGCGACTTGCTGCTGATACAGTGTTTCCTGCGTGTTGCTGACCACAACTCGCGGCTGCCTGCCTTTCGAACCCGACTGAGTGTTTTCGATCGTTTTTCGAGGCGTTTTTGCCCGTGTTATTATTATCACCTCATTGTACTTGTATCCTTTGATTATTATAGTGGAAACCAAGGTAGAGCTTCGCTCTCCCGAGGACGTAAGCCCACACATTGTGGGCCCAACCTCGTATATCGCTCGTGTCCTCACAACAATTTAATTTCGAGTAATTAAAAGTTGACTGATCTAAAAGCAAACGCTCCAAAATATTTTTAGACTAGATCAGCTCCGAAGCAGGTAGGAACTATATCAGCTAAAATATATCCCGGCGAAAATGAGTCTTCAGTCCTTCATGGAGAAATTCAATAGGACCACCCGGGGTATCAAGCTTCAGCTCCGGGATAAGATTGATATTTTACAGCAGGTCTTGGGACCGTGCGGCCTTTCGGCCAGCTTGGTAAAGAGCCCACCATCCACCTTGGGAAAGCTTCTTCAGAAAATCAACAAGTATATTAAGGTGGATGAAGCACTGGGGCTAGTCTATCGGAAACCTAGCGGGAATTCTGAGCCCGCAGGTGATCATAGGGTTTCCTACCCTAAACCCTAAGCAGTCGCTAGAAGTAGCGGCTGTAGGCGAGAAAGATGTCCTCCCGAAGCAGGAGGACAATCGAGTGTATTGCGAGCTGTATCAAAATCGCGATCACTCGACCCTGAAATGCCCGCTGTTGAAAGAGACAGTTTGGGCAATGAATAAGGAAAAGCCCGATCGTAATGGCCAGAAGGGCAAGCGAGCAGAATCCCCCCGAAAGGGCCACCAAGGTGATGATCGTCACAGGCCGCGGGGAAGGGATAATCGGGGACAACCACGAAACTACAATGATCGGACGGAGGACCGACGATCTCCTCCGCCAGAACAAGAAAGAGGCCAACACGGTCGTAAGAACCGTGGTCAGGGCCGAAGAAGAAGATGGCGGGGCCGTGGCGGCAGAGCCCCACAGAACGAGGGTGGAAGACAGAAGAATGCGCTCCTCTACCTGCGGAAACTGGTGCCCTACCTCCTCAAAATGAGGTGGCACCCAGAGAAGTAGACGGAGATATTTATGTTATCTCCGGTGGTCTGAGAATAAATGAATCGGTCCGGGACCGAAAGAGAACTGCGCGCGGAGACTCCGCTGAGAGCTCCGAATCTGTGGCGTTGGTAAAATATGATCCGGCCGAACGGTCCTCTCCATTCAGAGAGGACATCACTTTCACCATAGCCGATCGGGGAGGGATCATCGATCCATGCGACGATCTCCTTACCATTACTGGAATCATCGGAAATCGTCGTGTCCACAGGATCCTAGTGGACACCGAGGCTTCGTGCAATTTAATGAAGCGCGAAGTCGCTGAAATGTTGGGAGCTGCGGCTCATGACCTCCCGATCGCAAATATAACTCTTTGGTGGTTAGACCAGAGGAGCGTCATTCCATGCGGGAAAATCTTATTCTCAGTCACCCTTGGAGAACCATCCAAGAACCGATCGGAGGATCTGGAATTCATTGTCGTTGAAGTCGACTTGGCTTACAACACCATTATCGGACGGACCGGCCTTAGTAAGTTCGAGGCGGTCCCATCTTCTTATCATATGATGCTCAAATTCCCCTCCATTCATGTAGTTATTTCTGTCAAGGGGGATCAGAAAGTAGCTAGACAATGCTACATGAGCTCGTGCCGAACATTGGCACCTATCAAAAGGGCCCGGGTCGATCTGCTGGAAGAACCGCCGTACCCGAGGCAAGCAATGGAACCCGTAGGGTTCAAGTTGATTAACCTGGTTGAGGATGACTCAACCAAAATAACTCGCATCGAGGCACACTTAGCCCCAGCTTTTGAAAAAGAACTGATCCACTTGCTGAGAAGCCACGTGGATATATTCGCATGGACCTCGGACGATGTTCCGGGGATTGACCGATCCGATAGTGAACATCGGATCAACACCGAGCCTGGAACGAAGCCTGTTAGGCAAAAAAATGAGACGCTATTCTCCCGAAAAAATCGAGATTATCCGGGTTGAGGTGAATAAATTGCTACGGTCGGGATTCATCAGAGAAATTCACTATACTGAATGGGTTGCAAACCCAGTAGTGGTCTCCAAACCAGATGAGAAATGGCGAATGTGCATCGACTTTATCGATGTTAACAAAAGCTGTGAATCGGACCCTTTCCCTTTGCCGCATATCGACCGACTGGTAGACGCTGTGTCTGGTAGCACCATGATGAGTACCATGGATGCTTACTCTGGGTACCATCAGATCTTCCTTGCTGAAGAAGATCAAAAGAAGTCATCATTCATAACTGAAGATGGCGTTTACTATTATGTGGTTATGCCATTCGGTCTCAAAAATGCTGGAGCAACATATCAAAGGTTGGTCAATAGGATCTTTAGAGAATTTATCGGCCATATGATGGAAGTTTATGTTGACGATATGATTGTTAAATCTATGAATGATGAAGACCACCTTTCTTATTTGTCTCGTTGTTTCGAAGTATGAGGAAAATATAAGCTTAAATTAAATCCAAACAAATGCTGCTTCGGGATCCGAAGCGGAAAATTTCAAGGATATTACGTTTCAGAGAAAGACATAAATGTTAACCCTGAAAAGATGCAAGCTATCATTGATATGCAACCTCCAAAAAACAAGAGAGAATTTCAGAGGCTTACTGGCCGACTCGCCGCACTAAGCAGGATTATCTCAAAATCCACAGATCGGGCTTTACCTTTTTTCAGAGTGCTAAGAAAAGCAAGCCATGTAGATTGGACAGAAGAATGCGATCGGGCCTTCTCTGAGCTGAAGACTTATTTAAGCATTCCCCCGGTGATGGTAAGTCCAACTTGTGATGAACCTTTGGGGTTGCATCTTGCTGTATCAGAAGTTGCCGTCAGCGCATCTCTAGTAACCATCCCAGACGACAATCATAGACATGTTTATTATGTCAGCCATTCTCTGGTATCTTCTGAAACCTGATATTCAACCTTGGAGAAATTCATGCTAGCTTTGAAAAAAGATGTATCCAAGGTGAAACATTATTTTGAAGGCCGAACGTTCTATGTTTATACGGATCAACCTCTGAAGGTGGTCCTTAAACAGAAGGATTTGAATGAGTGATTGGCAAAATGGGCTATCAAACTCAGCGATATGTATCTGAAATTCCTGCCCCGAAGGGCGATCAAAGCTCAGGTCCTAGCCGACATTGTGGTTGAAATGACCCGATCGGCCATATATCTTAACCAAGTTTATGATCGATGGACGATCCACGTGGATGGGTCGACCTTCATAGAAAGAGGAGCGGACATTACCCTGACAACGGTACAAGGTGATCTTATTCATTCCGCAGTTCAATTTTCCTTTGCTGGAACAAATAATGTGGAAGAATATGAGGCCGTGTTATCACAAATGACCTTAGCCCGAAAAATAGGAGTTAGCAGAGTACGAATGTTCTCACACTCGTAGTTAGTAGTAGAACAGTTCGCAGGGAGATTTGAAACTCATGACCCGATGATGAGGTTATATTGTGCCAAAGTTCTGGAATGATCCGAAAAATTCAGTGAGTTCTCTTTTGACCACGTGCCACGAGAACAAAATAAGGTTGTCGACGCACTAGCCAGATTGGCCTCAGGCATACCTGACAAAGATCCAATCACTATTTCGGTCCATTTTCAGGACCGACCTTCGGTCGAGATATATGTGACCGAACAGTCTATTGAAGAGATCGGGGCTCTATTCCATGAACTCCAGGGCTTGAATATTAACGCTACTGAGTCTCCGGGGGAACCCAATTGGATGAACTCCTTTATTAAATACCTCTCAAACGGCTATCTCACTGAAGACAAGTATGAAGCCAGAAAAAAAGAAGTCCGGGCCAAGAGATTTATCTTAGTTGATGGACGCTTGTTTAAAAATAGTTTTGAGGGCCCGCTTCTGCGCTGTTTATCCCCTATTGAGGCTGAAGCCGTCATGATTTATGTTCATGAAGGGATATGCGGCATTCAATCAGGGGCTCGATCTTTATACCATGGCATCATTAGAGCTGGATATTTTTGGCCAACGTTGCTTGCAGATGCCGAGAAATACACTAAACGTTGTGCCATATGTCAATACCATACTCCGATTCCGCAATTGCCTGGGTCTCCCTTATCGGTTAACCCACTGCCTTGTCCGTTTGACAAATGAGGGATTGATATCCTTGGACCTTTTCCTCGGTCAATAGGGCAAAGAAAATTTTGTATTGTAGCGGTGGAGTATTACTAGAAATTGATTGAAGCAGAAGCATTAGTGATCTAGTCTAAAAATATTTTGGGTATTTATTTTTAGATCAGTCAATGTTTTAATTATTCGGAATTTAGTTTTTGTGGGGACACGAGGGATATACGAGGTTGGACCCACAGTGTGTGAGCATACGTCCTCGGGAGAGCAAAGCTCTACCTTGGTTTCCACTATAATAATCGAAGGATACAAGTACAATGAGGTGATAGCAATAACACAGGTGAAAACGGCTCGAAAAACGATCGAAAACACTCCGTCACGATGGAGCTGCCGAAAACTCGCGAATAAGGGGGCTGGCTGCGAGTTTTCGTACGAAAACTCGTGAATAGTTCTTTTCGACAAGAACTCGCGACAGTGCAAGAACTCGTGAATAGTAACCTCCGAGCAAGAACTCGCGAATAGTGATTCCTAGCAAGAACTCGCGACTGACACTGTTTAGACAAAGTCTCGCGAATAGTAACTACCGAACAAGAACTCGCGAATAGTGATTCCTAGCAAGAACTCGCGGCTGTCACTGTTTAGATAAAATCTCGTGAATAGTAACCCAGATGAAGGTGGCCGCAAGTTTTGGTGCGAAAACTCACGGTTGAGATCGAAAACCGAAGTCTCGCGAATGCCTTAGCGAATTTGAGCCAGAGCCTTGCCTTGGCAGGTACTAAAAGAGTCTGAATCTCTTTTCAATGCCTTGGGGCTCCCATTTATAGAGAAATCCAGCTCAATTAACAAGTTTCAGGCCTAGGAGCTCAATTTCACTGGATTAAGCCAAAGTACCTAAATAATATTCAATTAAATTAGAATAAATGCCATTCCGCAATAGAACTTCGGAAATGCATCTCGATCGAGAATTAGCAGGAAATATCGACGAGAAAATACCGGAGGAACTCATAAATTAATTCATTGCTTACAGATGTCGAATATACAGCCAAAAATATCACCACAACTTACTGGTATGCTTCTCGGGTGCCAAATTACGAAAATACCCTTGGCCCCGTCTGGGGACGAATTTGCCCGAGACTGCTATAAACATTAGTCAAATGCAAATATGTATGCCCGGGAAGTCTAAATTACGAGAATACCCCCAAAACTATAGAATGACGTAAATAGACGAGAATACCAAGAATACCGAAAATACCATCTACTCGCGTCGGACGAGCTCCCGGGGCGTCGTGATACCGAAAACATCCCCGGGTAATATCAATAGTCCCCTGGTTTTCGGATTCAGATTCTGAGTCGTAAACCATATCATATTAGCTCGTCCCAAAAGTCTATTCTTGCTCGGGAATTTTCCGGAAAAACAGTGAGTATGGTTGAAAAGCCTTAGCGGACGCGATCGGTTTGACACTAACAATGTCAGATTCCGAGGTCGGGAGAAAATCTCGGGATTTTTCCGACACGAGGGTCCGGCCCTATAAATACCAGGTCCGCCCCTGTTACAGTACTAATTCGCGGAAACATACCTTTCTCGCGACTACTCTCATTGTACAATAACATTCGCGACTTTTGGAACGAGTTCTCGCGACTACTCTCATAGCACAGTGACATTCGCGCCTTTGGAATGAGTTCTCGCGCCTACTTGCATTGCACAGTGACACTCGCGACTTTACGAACGAATTTTCGCGACTGAACAGTTACACACTGAACTTAACACGTGAACGAAAACTCGCGACTATGTAGGCTGCACAGTGACTTTCGCGACTTTTGGTACGAAAACTCGCGAGACACTTAATTAAATCAGGAAAAAATTAAAAAAATTGGAAAAATCTTAATTTCGGGAAAATCATATCATGTCCTCCGACTCTGCCCATTCCTCGAACTCCGATGCCTCGTCATCCATTCCTCGGACTCCTCATCCGGCTCGGGGAGCTCCAATTCGAGTCTGTCACCTTTTCGTTCCCCCATTACGAACCCTTATCCACAATTCTTCGATCGAATCGCACATCTTGAGAATACGATAGGTCCTGAGAGTTCTGCTGTCAAGGCCTTAAAATCTTTTGATCAGCCATATACAATGCATCACCGTAAGTGGAAATCTCTCGTGGAAAATTACCACCTCCCTTCCGATTGTGTTCTATACCAGCCGGGTCCTACGTCCACCGGTTGGCACTCACGCCGTTTGTCTTGAGTATCTAGAGTGTGGTTTCCGCTTTCCGCTTCACCCGTTCATTTTCACACTCTTAACTTGTTTAAACATCCATCTCTTCCAGATGAACCCAAACTCGATATCTTTGGTGTTTGCCTTCATTATTTTCATGGAGACCAACGGGATTTCGATAACCGTTGATAGCTTCTTCCAAGTCTTCCAAATTAGTACCGCTATCCATTATGGTGCTCAGGGTTGCATCTTTTTCCATCTGAGGCACAAGAAAAGCTCCTTTCCATTCTCTACGCCTCAATCGAATCATGACTGGAAGAGACATTTCTTTTTTGTCACCTGCGTGGGTTCCACTAGATTATCTGCGCTTAGCCTTCCCTGGCGGTTCCCAATTGAGGGGGAACCTTTCTTTTCGGAGTCCTATTATCCTATCCCGCGATCCATTACTCCTTAGGCTTTGGAGAGGATACTTGTCGCGTGCGCTACATCGGATGGTACTGACTGGACCTCGAAGACGCTATTCTATGCCCCGATCTTGGTCGCCTCCAACATTCTTCCGGCCCATACCAATTTTAGTAGGGGACTATTAGGTATCTGGATCATGCATTAACACTTAAACCATCTCAACACCTCTCCCTCGATAAGCACACCTTCCTAACACCAGCGTATATATGTTCTATAATCTTTTTAACCGTACTTCTTACGCGACTTGTTTGTTTTGCAGATAAAATAATGGCTCCCCCTGAGATCGTTCGAGATTAGGTGATAAGTTGAGATCCCTCCGTACTCTTGTTACGGAGAAGGATGAGTTGATCTTTGAGATGGCGCCAGGATCTCAGAACCGCACTGCAGCGGCTGAGTCGGCACAAAGCTTGCAAGAAACGGTAACGCAAGCAGAAGAGGCCCGACCGGTTACTCCAACACCAACTGCTCCGGTCATTGAGAATCCCGAGCCCGCAGAAAATGAGCCGGCTACAGAGCACCCTGAGAGTCTTGAAGATTTAATTCATGTGTCTCGGCGATTAGAGCTTACTGCTAGAGAGTTCTCCCCTGACGAAGGGATGTATGACTTCGCCGAGACACTAGTGGACGTTGTCGGAGATGACGAGGAGGAGGGTGAGATAAGCAGGGGTGGACCGATGGGCCCTGCACCCTGAGATAAGCCAGAGACCCATCCGGAAGGGGAAATAAACCAAGAAGCTCCTTAGGATAAAGGGAAAAGACCGGTGCAGGGCCCCACCATTTTGGAGATTGCGGAACCTATCAGAAGGAGTGGGTTAACCGCCGAGTTCCTCGACGCCTTCCGCATAAGAGATCTACCGAAACATATAGTGAAGGAATGGCTCGAGATGGGGCGTCAGGCCGGCCTCATAATAATAAAAGACAGAGTCACCATTCGGATCCCGAGGGGTGATAGTGTTTCCAATAGGCCGGCCTTGACGTATTTTAATAGGAATCCGTCATTGCCACCGCGTGGACGATATGACCACACGGTGTTTACCGATTTCAGTCGGTTGATGAGCCAATTTGCGACAGCGCGTCGCATGATGGGAGAGGTTTGTAAATCACATTGACAATTATAACTTGCTCTTTGTTTCACCCATATATTGTTTTTTCATGGTTTTTACTTTTCTTTCAGATGGAGCGGACGGTTGTGGAGATGAGCACCGCAGCCGCAATAGGGAAGTACTGTATGCTCAGGCATTCGGAGTTTGACAGTCCGGATATAATAGGAGAGCAGACGAAGAAGATCGCATAAAAATTGATATAGAATCAACAGGAAAAGCATGCCCAAGAGATGGCGGCACAACGAAAAGAACATAACAAGGTGGTCATCGATCTTTTTGAAAATAAAAATTTTCCCTCTTTTTGTGGTCATATTCCAATTTTTTAAGTATCTTTTTTGACGACATGAATACAATCGACTAGGGAACTGGTAAGGTAGGAGTAGGTCCATTGCCTTTTAGTACGAAGGAGGATGGAATAAATTAAATAAGTTAGATTAGAAACGCAATGTACCACCTGTCTTATAGTCGATCATTTTCAAACTCGTCAAATTAAATACTGTGTCAAAATATTTTGAACATGATGAGTCTTCCTGTGCGCGGCAGAACCGTCTGTACATAATGACTGTTGGAATATGTTAAGAGGCTGTTTGTTGTGATGTATATTTCTGTGGCAAATCAGGGTGCAAGTATATACCTGACTCCTCCATGACACGCCGACGGGGGTCGCGCCCTCGCCGGAGGCTGGTCTTTTTCCGCATGGCACCGTCTTATGGATGGGACAAATGACACCGTCTTATGGACGGGCCAAATGACACCGTTTTATGAACGGGTCGAAAGTGCGATGGCACCGTCTTATGGACGGGCCGAATGACACCGTTTTATGAACGGGTCGAATGTACGACGGCACCGTCTTATGGACGGGCCGAGTAAGTGTGATGGCCCCGGGTGCAAGTATATACCGGCGGCGAAAGTATGAAGGCCCCGGGTGCAAGTATATACCGGTGGCGAAAGTGTGATGGCCCCGGGTGCAAGTATATACCGGCGGCGAAAGTATGACGGCCCCGGGTGTAAGAATATACTGGTGGCGAAAGTGTGATGACCCCAGGTGTAAGTGTATACCGGTGGCTAAGATATATTGGTAAATGCAGAGCGGTGGACTTATTTTGAGTATCTACTCATTTCATTGAGGCGTTCGCCCTAGAAGTTATCGCAGACCGATACAAGCTCCGCCACACTGGGGACTTCTACGCATCCTGATTATTATTATATGCGCTATTGTTGCGCATCCATATCGGAAATTCACATATATTCTTATGTGAAAGAACGGTTATTTCTCGAGGTGGATTATTCGGAATTATATAGTTCTTGAAGAATGTGGCGAGAAAATAAAGTTGAGAAGAAGAGAGTTTGCATTATTCAGAGTATGGTTCTTTATTCGAAAATACAGCGGAAGAATTGAAAGGTAAATAAAAAAAAACTTTATATACACGGGGAATACAAAATGAGGAGAGGATACAAAAATCGAAGAAATCACATGTAGAAGTTTATTTCTTCTTCTTCTGGGAGCCTAAGACTTCACCAGGCCCGCTGGGGCGCTTTTTCACCAGCTTTATTTTTTGGGAGGAAGGAGGTTTGGCGGCTACGAACCTAGCCATTTCATCTTCGTGGCGCTCCCGAGCTCCAGTCACACTAGCGGGGGTATATATTTGAGGATTATACGCCGCCATTACATCGTCGTTGATATTACCCGGAAATATTCTCTTGTATTTATTTTCACCCGGGAGCTCGTCTAGCGTGATTATCAGCATTTTCGGTATTCTCGGTATTTTCGGTATTCTCGGTATTCTCGTAAATCTGACTTGCCAAGCGACATATAAATCCTCGGTGAGCATTTTAATATATTTCAGGCCATTTCGGACCCGGACGAAGCCAAGGGTATTTTCGTCATTTGCCACCGAGGGCGCACCGAACAGGTACAATAAGGGCGCCCGGCTGTGAGTTCATTATTTAAAAGCAAAGGATCGACATACGAGGTTCGGGGAAATTCTCTGATCGTATTCCCGATTAACATATTATTCGGTTCGCTTCCCGAGACGTCGAGGTCTACATGGCATTTATTTTGCCATAATTAAAGATATTTAATTATTTTGGATTAAGGAAGGTGGACTAGGCTCATGGGCCCAAGAGGGTGAGTTTTGGGCTTAATTTGCCTATAAATAGGAGTCTTAAGGTATTAA
>RWGZ01000952.1:176325-356652 GCA_009725065.1 Utricularia reniformis
TCTCTTCAACATAGGGTTCATGTTATTAATAATTTGATCATCGAGTAGAGATTTAACTTCAACCATTGAAACTCAATCGCTTCCTTTAATTCCAAATCCTCAAACATAATTCCAAGAGTTGCGAGACTCTTCAAGGTGTTTCGTTATTGCAGACCCACACGATTCAAATAGACAACACCGGTCGTTAAAGACATGACCCATTTTTTCGAACAACAATTAATCACTAATGAAAACCAGGGCGATTTGACTACTCCACAAACACGCTCGAATCCACTGAATGATTAGTAAGAGACTTGATAGTCCATATAACAATTACTAAGTAGAGAGGTCGAGACATAAATATACGCTCTATAAAAGGAGAAGACGAGACCGTCTTTGAATAATACACTTCCACTCGGGAGTTTCATTTTATGATTCTATCATAACCTCACGCATTTCGTGGTTATTCATTGATTAATAACATGGCATTTCAAGAACATCTTCACTATCCATGTTGGAAGCTTCTCTTTTTGTCACAATAAATACATTTATTCGCGAACATCTTATCTTCCATACTAGTTTTGTCATAATAATTTATCGATGTGTTATATTCCCAAAAGCTTATTATTCGACTCTTCAATTTGTATATTAAGATACTCACTTCCTCACTATAGGACATGTACGATCCATGTACCAATAAACACTTCAACAAGTTTTCATAAACTTCCTTAGTCTCCGAGCTTTGAACCTTAAACCACCAAAGTAACCGATATGACGTATGGAATATGTACGATAGCTATATAGACTCTTCACGAATGGATAACCGGAAAACCCCGTTGATAACTCAAAACAAGAAATACCCACATCATTAATTTCACTCTTTCACACGTTCTATCATCCGGATCAAATTTAGTACATATTGAGTAAGTTCCTCCATACTCATGCCGTCTTTTCTCAGGTCATTTTAAATCGTTATTAGGGAGAGTGGTTGTGTTGTCGGGTTGAATAATCAAGTCAACTTCCTCAACCTCGACCTCGGTCTTGGGTATTCCTTCTACCGTACTAACTCAACACATCAAGCTAATCGTTCACCAAAAACCAATCAACACAAGACACCAATCGGAACTGTAATGAAAGTATGACAAAATACTTGGGACTCATGAGTCCCCGGTGTCGGTGCTTGTAATAGAGGGGCGGGCGTGTATAAGGGATCCACCTTTCTTCTATTCGATCATAGCGAGAAATATACTTGGAACTGAATAAATACACTTACAATTGAATACCAACAAGGTTTGCATGTTGGACTTAGGCATCGATACATTCGATCGAACCCATGATTTACGACAACGTCATGTGACCATAAGTATACAATCTTTCATTTCTCGAATATGTTGTGCGTATGTGAGTCCAAGCTCTTCCATACTTTAATATGGATCCTCTAGAAACCAACCACGATCAACCTTTCTCATGTTCTCCATAACCTCTCATTTTGCTACGAACATTATTTCTTACATTATCGCTGTCGAAACGTAGTATAAAACTTCTCATGATCCTTCAAAAATTCACAAATCGGATTAAATGGGTGAACTCGGATCGGAACTAGGATCGTGATCATATTATTGCTATTGACACCGTCGCCTATCCTTGGGAACCATCACATATTTCACATGACTACCCGCATATACTCATGTAACCTCTTATCCTTTCATGTAATCGGTAAATAGTGTTGACTTGGAACTTCCAACTTTCCGCAACAAACATTCTCGTCAACCATTTTGTGCACATATATACAATCAAGCAACACGTGAACAAATTCCTCCAATGCAACTACGCACCCGCTCATTTTCCATGTGAGGTTCACGTTTCTCACAAGGACCATTCAATCTCTGGTCCATGCAATACTCACAATCGCCACAAAACTGGTTAGAAAAACATACGACCTCTGCAAAGGATCGTTATGCCATGCCAATATCAAATGTTTGAAAAACTTCGGAAACTATTAGAACTATCGGAAACACACTCTTCCAATAAACCGACAAAAGTACATTGAAGTTCATCAAACTGATATGGACCTCTAGAATTGATACCGTGAACATAAAAGAGCTCGGGTATGTTCGCCATATACCCATATTCTTTGCAACCGAGGTCCATATTGACCTCTTACATATCCCTGCTACATAATATGATCCTTTCGATCATTCGAAATATGGATTATTTTCGATTAATAGACCCAAATGAAATAGTGAATGTCAACGAAATCCGACCCGGAAAATATCACACTATCAAATCACCGTGTGATTGTATACATAAGGGCTGAAGGCAGTTATGGTCCCCAAAGTTTGGATAATTTGGCAATTTTGGTCCCCAAAGTTTTCAATTTTGGCAAAACCAGTCCCCAAAGTTTCATGTACGCAAAACCGCTCCCCAAAGTTTGCGAATTTTGGCAAAACCAGTCCCCAAAGTTGCGTATTTTCGCAAAATATGTCCCCAAAGTTTGCAAATTGTGGCAAATTAGGTCCCCGGACGAAAATTAATTTGGGGACCAAAATTACCAAAATTCGCAAACTTTAGGGACGTATTTTGCGAAAATACGCAACTTTGTGGACCAAAATTGCCAAATCATCAAAACTTTGGGGACTGTTTTTGTCACTGAAACTTTGGGGACCAAAATTGCACAATTATCCAAACTTTGGGGACCCAAGTCGCCATTTTCTCGTATACATAAAATGGAGCCTCTCGTAAAATTTTGGAAGTGCCAAAAACAGAATTTTTTTTTTTTTTTTTTTGGAACCCTTTCATCCCTTTCGCATGTCTTCGGCACAAATTCATGCAATATGATAATCTTTCAATGCACTCATAAAAAGATCCCCCCGGATGAAATCCAGCTCCGGAGGTTGGTTAGATGCTCCCAATACTGAGGACTCTTCCGATGTCACTTATTGAGTCCCCGATAAAAAATCACTCCTTTCGTCGTCTACTACTTAATGGTTGCAATCTGATACACTTTCTTCATCTATATCACTCTCCTGTTAGGAATCCCGTATACTCACAATACATTGAGAGCTCCAAGCTCAGCACAAGAGCTCTCAATGGATTAAGTCTCGGGTCCCCACGGACAGCGCAAAACTGATCTGGTCTAAAAATATATTAGGGTGTTCGTTTATGATCAGTCAATTTTTATATTATTTTGAGTTTAGTTATTGTGGGGACACGAGCGATATACGAGGTTCAGCCCACAATGTGTGGGCTTACGTCCTCGGGAGAGCAAAGCTCTACCTTGGTTTTCACTATGATATTCAACGAATACAAGTACAATGATGTGGTAACAATAATCCAGATGAAAACGGCTCAAAAGCGATCGAAAACACTCCGTTGTGGCTGAAAGATGGTGCAGTGGGGGTTGTGGTCAACAACTCGCGAATCAGCAGGGCGACAACTCGCGAGTTCGGCTGGAACAACAACATGTCGCGACTGGCAGAGAAGCAATAAGTCGTGACTGGCAGAGAAGCAACAACTCGCGACTGGCAGAGAAGCAACAAGTCGCGACTGGCAGAGAAGCAACAAGTCGTGACTGGCAAGGAAGCAACAACTCGCGACTGGCAGAGAAGCAACAAGTCGCGACTACAGGCAATAAGTCACGGGTGCAGGAAGAGCAACAAGACACCATCACAATCCTCATACGTACACCCGGGATGCCCAAATTACTAGATTTCCCCAGAAATCACATCGCTCAATAAATATAATAGAAAATCAAAAGTACCCTTTAGCCATGTCAGATGAATCCCGGAGGTATCATAATTAGATAAATAACTCCGTACAATAACAATACGAAAAAAGTAAGTTCGAAAACGGAATTATCGTGCAAGTCATAACAGCCCGACTTCATGTCATAGCATTTAAACTATGGTTTAATCACATACATCATGGTATAACCAAATTATTCTTGGTTATAAAAACATGTATTCATCTTTTATCAACATCAATTCAAGTTTAATTGAAATAAAATAATCACACCTAGAGCATGTGGAACTATGTGAAAAATGAGCCAAATGATATTCATACAAAACACAATGTAAATTTGGTAAAACCAAGTGTATTCAAACTAAACAAAGCCTAACATCACGAATACTTGTTGTATATACGAGAAAAGTAAGTTCGAAAACGGAATGATCGTGCAAGTCATAAACAACACGAGTTCATGTCATAGCATTTAAACTATAGTTTAATCACATACATCGTGGTATAACCAAGTTATTCTTGGTTCTAACAAGATGTATTCAAACTAAACAAAGCCTAACATCACGAATACTTGTTGTATATACGAGAAAAGTAAGTTCGAAAACGGAATGATCGTGCAAGTCATAAACAACACGAGTTCATGTCATAGCATTTAAACTATAGTTTAATCACATACATCGTGGTATAACCAAGTTATTCTTGGTTCTAACAAGATGTATTCATTTTTTAACAACATCAATTCAAGTTTAATTGAAATCATAATCATCACACCTTGAATATGTGGAACTATGTGAAAAATGAGCCAAATGATATTCATACAAAATACATTGTAAATTTGGTAAAACCAAGTGTATTCAAACTAAATAAAGCCTAACATCACGAATACTTGTTTTATATACGTGATCTCGTCTGAAAATATATAAGGGTGTTCGTTTATGATCAGTCAATTTATTATATAATTTTGAGTTCAATTATTGTGGGGACATGAGCGATATACGAGGTTGGGCTCACAATGTGTGGGCTTACGTCCTCGGGAGAGCGAAGCTTTAACTTGGTTTTCACTATGATATTCAACGAATACAAGTCAATGATGTGGTAAATATAATCCAGATGAAAATGGCTCAAAAACGATTGAAAACACTCCGTTGCGGCGGAAAGGGGGTGCAGTCGCGAATTGTGGTGAACAACTCGCGAATCAGCCGGGCGACAACTCGCGAGTCATTCTGGAACAACAACATGTCGCGATTTGCAGAGATGCAACAAGTCGCGACTGGCAGGGAAGCAACAAGTCGCGACTGGCAAGGAAGCAACAACTCGCGATCGGCAGAGAATCAACAAGTCGCGACTGGCAGGGAAGCAACAAGTCGCGACTGGCAAGGAAGCAACAACTCGGCACTGGCAGAGAATATACAAATCGCGAATGACAACAAGTCGCGACTACAAGCAATAAGTCGCGGGTGCAGGCAGAGCATCAACTCGCGACTCAGGTAGAAACAAGTCACGAATGACAACAAGTCGCAACTGGGGAAGTAATACTTTGCCTTGGGAAGCGTGAGAACAGTCTGTACCATTTTTTTGGGCCTGGGTCTTGTTTTTATAGAAAAACTCGGCCCAATAAGTCAAATTAAGGTCCAAAAGTCCAATCTTAGTTAAATTAGCCCGACTTACACAGAAAATATCCAATTAATCTGGAATAAGTGTCACAGTGCCCCATATCTTCGAGAATGCACCCCGGTCGAACACTAGTAGAACGTAATGTCGAGAAAATATCCGAGAATATTCTTTAGCAATTCATTGTCTCCAAATTCTTAGGAGATAGCAAAAAATATGCCTTAGGTCGCCAACGAGCTTTAGAGAGCCAAATTACGAAAATACCCCTGGCAATATTTTCGACCGAAATCATCCTGTTATGGTCCCTTTTTAGGGGGTACCAACAGTCGTCCGGTTCATTCAACAAACGAACTCGGTGCTGATTTATTTTAAGTGTGGAAGACGATCAAAAGCTGGAAATAAAGCAAGCGCACGACGATATATAGTGGAAACCCCAAGAATTGGGGTGAAAACCACTCGACTAAGAGCTGATTATGCTCTTAGCCTGCTCACTAATGAAATAACTCATAGTTAATACAATAGAGGCTAATGAAAATGACTAGGTAAAGAAAGCGGCAAGAAATCCGACAGGGTAACAGCCTGTTCTTCCGCGTCCATAGGGTCCTGCTACTTCCGTCGTCTGGCCCTGTATTTATTGAGTTCTTAGTGAGTGTAAATCACGCTCCGTAACCGCCTCTGACAGGTTTGTTAGAGGTTGTTATCGCGGAATGTAAAACGAGGCAGGGACCGAGGCGTGGCGTGCGTGATCGGGCCCGAAGCGTGGTAAACGTGGGAAGGCATGAAGCATGGTAAACGTGAGTTGTAACTACTCGGACCGAACCCAGGTGCCAGCTGGCAGAAAACGCTTTATTTCGTTAAGGTTAGCTTCGGTCCTCCAGTTAAACATCGGGCCGCTCTTCATTGGAGATATGAAATGGGCTATAAGGATTCATTTTAGCCATTTGAATTGGTCCAATCGTTGCTGGGTCTTGCCCATCACAAGGTACCCGGTCCTAGAGTTCTCATCACTAGCCCCTCGGGCTTGATTGCCAATCGCAGAGGTGATACAAGGCCGATCACATGATGTTTGCACATTCATGAGGACAAGGGACCGTACCTGTACGTAGTGAGAGTCCAGGGGAAAGAAGTTTGCCTTAGCGTATGGATCGATCACGCTTAAGGGCTAATAACGTATATTTAAATTATACTTTATTTTCGTTATTCTTTAAATACTAATATCCCAACCCGCGCCTCTTCACCTTCGGTAGTTCAAGAGGCGTGATGAGTGGTTCTAACAACATATATTCATATTTTATCAACATCAATTCAAGATTAATTGAAATCAAACCACTCAGACCTAGAATATGTGGAACTATGTGAAAAATGAGCAAAATGTATTCATACAAATCACATCGTAAATTTGGTAAAACCAAGTGAGTTCAATCTAAATAAAGCCTAACATTACAAATACTTGTTGTATATACGGAAAACGTAAGTTCGAAAACGGAATGATCGTGTAAGTCATAACAACACGACTTCATGTCATAGCATTTAAACTACAGTTTAGTCACATAAATCATGGTGATGAGAACTCTAGGACCATGCACCCTGTAACGGATGAGGCCCAATAACGATTGGGCCGATCCAAACGGTGGAAGCGATCTCGTGCAGCCCATTTATACACTTAACGAAAAGCGGCACGATGTTCCGCGAGAGGACCGAAGATTATCTTGGCGAAATAAAGCGTTTTCTGGTAACTGGCTCCGTGGTTTAGTCCAAATGGTTACAAACCCGCGCTTTCCACGCTTCGGGCCATCGCACGATCACCACGCCTAGGGCCCGTTCACGCATACCACGCCTCGGTCCCAGCGTTGTTTTACATTGCACGACAACAACCTCGAACAAACCTGTCAGAGGCGGTTACAGTGTGTGATTTATACTCCCCACTAGCTCTATAAATATAGAGCGCGACGACGGAAATAGCAAGACCTTTTGGACGCGTAAGAACATGCCGTTACCCTGCCGGAGTTCTTACTGCTTTCTTATTCCTTGTCATTTTCATTAAGCCTCTGCTGTATTCTGTATGAATTGTTTGATTAGTGAACAGGCTATGAGCGTAATTCGCTCTTAGTCAAGTGGTATTCTCCCCAATTCCTGGGGTATCCACTATAAATCGTTGTGTCTCTTTATTGTTTCTAGTTTTACTCGTATTCCCCATAAAAAACAAATCAAAGCCGAGTTGGTTGGCTGACGAATCGGGTGACTGTTGATACCCCATAAAAAGGGACCATAACAGTTTGGCGCCGTCCGTGCGGACGATTCTCTAATCCCATTTGAGTTTTCTACCAGGGATAGGATAATCAATGGCATGGCGACTGGAACTTCGACGAATGACAGTGACTTGCTTCGCGATAGTCTCCTAGCACCAACATTCACTCTGCATGATCTGGAAGCTATCGTCAGGAAGGTGGTACTGCAGATTACGTCGGTGAGAAGTGGAACAGAACCACCGGCTGTTTCGATCCTTGTTCATAAAAGCATAGGATACGAGAGTGATCCTGACGAGTGCAGCACTGATGATGAAGAAATCATCAGGCGTGGTGTAACAACGAGGTGGGCCAGATATCGGTCTACTCCTCCCCCCCCGGCCAGGGCTCTATCTTCCGCTCCTGGAAATGATCAGGAGCAGATGCAGCGACGTATTGACCAGCTCACTAGGGAGTTGGAGAGCATGCGTGCGTTGAAGGATTGCGAACCTAATCTGGGACGCAATCCTGGTTTATTCAACAGGGAAATGGAGGCCCCAATCAGGCGAAATAAGGATGATGAATGGTGGCATAATCTGCATGCGGTCCAGACAACGTCCCAACAATCTGAAGGCGTATCAGCCGCCTTGGGAGATTTGATGCTCCCATTCCCTGAAGAGATCTGGGCAGCAATCCCAGATCGGCATTATCGCAACCCCGAGGGGTTGCCGACATTTCGTGGTGACGGTGATCCGTTCGATCACGTTGACGATTTCGAATTACGCATGGGAACAGTTCGGGCCTCAGATTGACTAAAGTGCCGCATCTTCGCGGCATGATTTATTTTGGCTTTCTGAGAGCAATTTGCTCCAAATGTAGGACCACCCCGAAGCAAGCAGAAACTATATCAATTGAAATATATCCTGGCAAAAATGAGTCATCGGTCCTTCATGGAGAAATTCAATAGGACCGCCCGGGGCATCAAGCTTGAGCTCCGTGATAAGATTGATATTCTACAGCAGGTCTTGGGACCGTGCGACCTTTCGGCCAGTTTGGTAAAGAGCCCACCGTCCACATTGGGAAAACATCTTCAGAAAATCAATAAGTATATTAAGGTGGATGAAGCGATGGGGCTAGGCTATCGGAAACCTAGCGGGAATTCTGATCCCGCAGGTGATCATAGGGTTTCCTACCCTAAGAAGCAGTCGTGAGAAGTAGCGGCTGTGGGCGATAAAGATGTCCCCCCGAAGCAGGAGGACAATCCGGTGTATTGCGAACTACATCATAATCGCGATCACCCAACCCTGAAGTGCCCACTATTGAAAGAGACGGTAGCGGCAATGAATAAAGAAAAGTCCGACCAGAATGGTCAGAAGGGCAAGCGAGTAGAATCCCCCCGAAAGGGCCACCAAGGTGACGATCGTCACAGGCCGCAGGGAAGGGATAATCGGGGACAACTTCGAAATTATATTGATCGGACGGAGGACCGACGGTCTCCTCCGCCAGAACAAGGAAGAGGCCAACACGATCGAGAGAACCGCGGTCAGAGCCCCGCAGAACGAGGGTGGAAGACAGGAGCAGGACGCTCCTCCACCTGCGGAAACTGGTGCCCAACCTCCTCAAAATGAGGTGGCACCCAGAGAAGTAGCTGGAGATATTTATGATATCTCCGGTGGTCTGAGAATAAATGAATCGGTCCGGGACCGAATGAGAACTGCGCCCGGAGACTCCGCTGAGAGCTCTGAATCTGTTGCGCTGGTTAAATATGATCCGGCGGAACGGTCCCCTCCCTTCGGGGAGGATATCACTTTCACCATGGCCGATCGGGAAGGGATCATAGATCCATGCGATGATCCCCTTACCATCACTGGAGTCATCGGGAATCGTCGTGTCCATAGGATCCTAGTGGACACCGGAGCTTCGTGCAATCTATTGAAGCGCGAGGTCGCCCAAATGTTGGGAGCTGCTGCTCATGACCTCCCGATCGCTAATATAACTCTTTGGTCGTTCGACCAGAAGATCGTCATTCCATCCGGGAAGATTTTTTTCCCAGTCACCGTTGGAGAGCCATCCAAGGACCGATCGGAGGATCTGGAATTCATTGTCGTTGAAGTCGACTTGGCTTACAACGCGATTATTGGACGGACCGGCCTTAATAAGTTCGATACGGTCCCATCTACCTATCAAATGATGCTCAAATTCCCCTCCATTCATGGAGTTATTTCTGTCAAGGGGGATCAGAAAGTAGCTAGGCAATGCTACATGAGCTCGTGCCGAACATTGGCACCTATCAAAAGGGCCCGGGTCGATCTGCTGGAAGAACCGCCACACCCGAGGCAAGCAATGGAACCCGTAGGGTTCAAGTTGATTAACCTGGATGAGGATGACTCAACCAAAAAACTCGCATTGGGGCACATTTAGCCTCTGCTTTTGAAAAGGAACTGATCCACTTGCTGAGAAGCCACGTGGATATATTCGCATGGACCCCGGACGATGTTCCGGGGATTGACCGATCCGATAGTGAACATCGGATCAACACCGAGCCTGGAATGAAGCCTGTTAGGCAGAAAACGAGACGCTATTCTCCCGAAAAAATCAAGATTATCCGTGCTGAGGTGAATAAATTGTTGCGGTCGGGATTCATCAGAGAAATCCACTATACTGAATGGGTTGCAAACCCAGTAGTGGTCTCCAAACGGGATGGGATATGGCGAATGTGCATCAACTTTACCGTTGTTAACAAAAGCTGTGAGTCGGAACCTTTCCCCTTGCCGCATATCGACCGACTAGTAGACGCTGTGTCTGGTAGCACCATGATGAGTGCCATGGATGCTTATTCTGGGTACAATCAGATCTTCCTAGCTGAAGAAGATCAGAAGAAGTCATCATTCATGACCGAAGATGGCGTTTACTGTTATGTGGTTATGCCATTCGGTCTCAAAAATGTTGGTGCAATATATCAAAGGTTGGTCAACAAAATATTTAGAGAATTGATCGGTCATATGATGGAATTTTATGATGACGATATGATTGTTAAATCTATGAATGATGAAGACCACCTTTCTTCTTTGTCTCGTTGTTTTGAAGTATGCCGAAAATATAAGCTTAAACTAAATCCAAACAAATGCTGCTTCGGGATCCGAAGTGGAAAATTTCTTGGATATTACGTTTCAGAGAAAGGCATAGAGGTTACAAGGTGGAGGCTATCATTGATATGCAACTTCCAAGAAACAAGAGAGAATTTCAGAGGCTTACTGGTAGACTCGCCGCACTAAGCAGGTTTATTGCAAAATCCACAGACCAGGCTTTACCTTTTTTCAGAGTGCTAAGAAACGCAAGCCATCTAGATTGGACCGAAGAATGCGATTGGGCCTTCTCTGAGCTAAAGACTTATTTAAGCACTCCCCCGGTGATGGTAAGTCCAACTTGTGATGAACCTTTGGGGTTGTATCTTGCTGTATCAGAAGTTGCCGTCAACGCAGCTCTGGTGACCATCCGAGACGACATTCATAGACATGTTTATTATGTCAGCCATTCTCTGGTATCTGCTGAAACCAGATATTCCACCTTGGAGAAATTCAGGCTAGCTTTGAAAAAAGCTGTATCCAAGCTGAAACATTATTTTGAAGGCCGAACGGTCTATGTTTATACGGATCAACCTCTGAAGGTGGTCCTTAAACAGAAGGATTTGAATGAGAGATTGGCAAAATGGGCTATCAAACTCAGCACTATGTATCTGGAATTCTTGCCCCGAAGGGCGATCAAAGCTCATGTCCAAGCCGACTTTGTTGTTGAAATGACCCGATCGGCCATATATCTTAACCAAGACGATGATCGATGGACGATCCACATAGATGGGTCGACCTTCGGAGGAAGAGGAGCGGGTATTACCCTAACAACGGTACAAGGTGACCTTATTCATTCCGCAGCCAAATTTTCTTTTGCTGGAACAAAAAATGTGGTAGAATATGATGTTGTATTATTACGAATGACCATGGCTAGAAAATGGGAGTTAGCAGAGTGCCAATAAGAACTCTAGGACCGGGAACCCTGTAACGGATGAGGCCATATAATGATTGGGCCGATCCAAATTGTGGAAGCGAACTCGTGCAGCCCATTTATACACTTAACGAAAAGCGGCCCGATGTTCCGCGAGAGGACCGAAGATAACCTTGGCGAAATAAAGCGCTTTCTGGAAACTGGCTCCGTGGTTCGGTCCAAATGGTTACAAACCCGCGCTTTCCACTCTTCGGGCCTTCACACGTTTACCACGCCTCGGGCCCGTTCACGCAGACCACGCCTTGGTCCCAGCCTCGTTTTACATCGCGCGACAACAACCTCTAACAAACCTGTCAGAGGCGGTTACAGAGAGGGATTTACACACCCCACTAGCTCTATAAATACAAAACGTGACGACGGAAATAGCAGGACCTTTTGGATGCGTAAGAACAGGCCGTTACCCTGCCGGAGTTCTTATTGATTTCTTATTCCTTGTCATTTTCATTAAGTCTCTGTTGTATTCTGTATGAATTGTTTGATTAGTGAACAGAATATGAGCCTAATTCGCTCTTAGTCAAGTGGTTTTCTCCCCAATTCCTGGGGTTTCCACTATAAATCGATGTGTCTTTTTATTGTTTCTAGTTTTAATTGTATTCCTCATCAAAAAAAAATCAAAGCTGAGTTCGTTGGCTAACGAATCGGGTGACTGTTGGTACCCCCTAAAAAGGGACCATAACACATGGTATAACCAAGTTATTCTTGGTTCTAACAACATGTATTCATATTTAAACAACATCAATTAGAGTTTAATTGAAATCAAAATCATCAAACCTAGAGCATTTGGAACTTTGTGAAAAATGAGCCAAATGATATACATACTGATCCACTCTAAAAAAATTTTGGGTATTTATTTTTAGATCAGTCAATTTTTTAATTATTCAGAATTTAGTTTTTGTGGGGACACGAGCGATATACGAGGTTGGGTCCGCAATGTGCGGGCTTACGTCCTCGGGAGAGCAATGCTCTACCTTGGTTTTCACTATGATATTCAAAGAATACAATTACAATGATGTGATATCAATAATTAAGATGAAAGCGGGTCGGAAAACAATCTGGACTGCCAAAAACACTCTGTTACGGCGAAACTGCCAAAGCACTCCGTTACGGCGAAACTGCTAAAAGTCTGTTGCTGTGAAACTGCCCAAAACTATGTTACGGTTAAACTGCCAAAAGCTCTGTTATGGTGAAACTGCCAAAAGCTTTGTTACGGTGAAACTGCCCAAAACTCTGTTACGGTGAAACTGCCAAAAGCTCTGTTACGGTGAAACTGTCGAAACCTCTGTTACGGTGAAACTGCCCAAAACTATGATACGGTGAAACTGCCAAAAGCTCTGTTACGGTGAAACTGCCAAAAACTCGCGAATAGTGATCTGCAGGGGCAAATCGCGAGTTTTGGTACGAATTCTCGAGAATAGTGATCTGTTGGGGCAAATCGCGAGTTTTGGAACGAATTCTCGCGAATAGTGATACAAAGGGAGGCGGTCGCGAGACTTGGCTCAAAATCTCGCGGATTGAGGCTGAAAAATGAAATCTCGCGAAAAGTCTTGCCTTGGGAGATACAAAAAGAGTCAGGGCCCCTTTTCAGTGCCTTGGGGTTCATATTTATAGAGAAATCCAGTCCAATTGGCAAGTTTCAGGCCAAGGAGCCCAACTTCACTTGACTAAGCCCAAAGTACCCAAATAATCTTTAATTAAACTAGAATAAATGTCATACCGCAATAGAACTCCGGAAATGCATTTCGATCGAGAATTAGCCTGAAGTAGCAAAGAGATAATACCGGGAAACCTCGTAATCTAATTCATTGCTTCCAGGTATCAAATATTCAGCCAAAATTATTGTCACAACTTACCGGCACGCTCCTCGGGTGCCAAATTACGAAAATACCCTTGGCCCCCGCCCGGGTCCGAATATGTCTGAAACTGCTAGAAACGTAAGTTAAATGCTAATATGCAGGCCCGGGAAGTCCATATTACAAGAATACCCCCAAAATTATAGAATGACGAAAATACACGAAAATACCGAAAATACCATCTAGCCACGTCGGATGACCTCCCGGGATGCCATTATAACGAAAAATATCCCCGGGTAATATCAATTGTCCCCTGGTTTTCAGATTTAGATTCTGAGTCGCAAACCATTTCATATTGGCTTGTCATGAAAGTCGATACTCGCTCCGGAATTTTCACGAGAAAACCGTTAGTAGGGCTGGAAACCCCTCGCAGATGTTATCATTTTGACACTAAGAACGTCAGATTCTGAGGCCGGGCGAAAATCTCGGGATTTTTCGACTCGGGGTTCCGGCCCTATAAATACAGTGCCGCCCCCCTGTTACAGTACCATTCCAGGCATTCTCACGACATTTCGAACGAAATCTCGCGTCTACTTCCATTGCACAGTACCTCTTGCGACGTTTGGAGCGAAATCTCGTGACACAACAGTTGCACTATACACTTTACCCCATGAACGAAATCTCGCGACAGAACAGTGACAAAAGCAGACTTATATTGTGGAACCATACGCCCGTACTTCGATCACTCCATTATCTCGCAAACCTTCATCTTCTCGGATGTACTGTATACATCTCAAAGCCAAATCTTCCATACTTTCCGGGGGGTCTCTATTCAAAGAATTACACAACGGGTGTCCAGCTAGAATAAGCTGGAGCACCCCAACCTTCTCACTCATAGTAATCAGAGGTATCTTCCTACACTCGGCCTCAAAACGGGTAGTAAAACCCAACAATCATTCCGAAGAATCATACCGCAATGCGTTCAAAGAGGTAATAGACTTTATTGGCGTATTGAAAGGCGCAAAAGCTGAATAGAATTGATCCTTAAAGTCCTGATATGAAACAATCGAATGCCTCGGTAACCAATTAAACTATCGGAGGGCCGATTCCTTAAGTGAAGCGGCAAAAACGAAGCACATGGCCGCATCACTGAAAATCATAAAACTCACATGGATCTCCAAATTCGACGTATGAGCATGTGCGTCAGTCGACCCGCGATACTGTGGAAGATCCATAGGCATTTCAATAAACTCAGAGCGAGTGGCTCCGATAATGGCCATGGAAAATGGCGATAGAGCGTAAGACGTGTTCCAAGGACTTTGCAAAACTTCCACTGACGGCAGAACTATTCCTCGATTTCCAATGGGCTCATTAGCCCACTCATTCTCAATATAATCTCCCTCGTAAGCTAAGGTCTGATGAGTATCCCGGGTATTCTCCCCGTACACTCGTCTCCTTTCCTGACCAAGAGTCAGGTTCGCCTCCAATTTGTTTATCCTAGCCTCGTTTTGCTCCAACTTCCCACACATCTCCTTAAATATTGACTCTATCAATTCTCCAATCTTTTGCAGAGTATTGCTTTGCTCTCCGGTTGCTGTAGTATTCGCTCATGGCTCCTGAACAAGATCAATATCTTCCTCTGAGTCCACATCATTAACAGGTTCTGGGGTAACATTGTTCCTCCGGGCTCTCCTTTGAACTTCAACTTGCTCTAATTGAGCGATTAAAGTACGTCACCGCTCTTCCAAATCTTCATCGGTCTCCGTTTGATCCGCAGAACTAGAGCGCGCAGGTGGCGAAAGGCGGGCATTATTACAGACTGCAACTCGGCCCACTCTCGCAAATTCATAATATTTAGATAAACACTGACATTGTGGAGGAAAAAATGTAGGTGTCCTCCCGGATGAAAACCCGCTCCGGGAGGTTCGAGCAGTGACATTTTGAGCAGGGGCTCCTAAAGAACTGACAATTGAGCCCCGGCAACGCAGCAACCCATCATTCGCCCGAGGATTAGGATCTACCTCGATCCCTTCATTTAAAACATCTTCATTAGAATTCCGAGTAGTCATGATAATAGAAATCCAAACTCAGCAATAAAGCTCTCAATGGGATAAAATCTCGGGTCCCTACGGACGGCGCCAAACTGATCTAGTCTAAAAATATTTTGGGTATTTATTTTTAGATCAATCAATTTTTAATTACTCGAAATTACTTTGTCATGGGGACACGAGCGATATACGAGGTTGGGCCCACAATGTGTGATCCTACGTCCTCGGGAGAGCGAAGCTCTACCTTGGTTTCCACTATAATAATCAAAGGATACAAGTACAATGAGGTGATAATGATAACACGGGCAAGAACGGCTCGAAAAACGATTGAAAACGATGTATCAGCAACAACTCGCGAAAGGCACTATATCAGCAACAACTTGCGAAATATACTGTTCCAGCAACAAGTCGCGACTACGTGCAGCAGAGCAATAACTCGCGATATATACTGTTCCAGCAACAACTCTCGAAAAACACTGTATCAGCAACAACTCTCGAAACACACTGTACGAGCAACAACTCTCGAAAACACTGTAGCAGTAACAACTCTTGAAAAACACTGTACCAGCAACAACTCTCGAAAATCACTGTATCAGCAACAACTCTCGAAAAACACTGTACCAGAAACAACTCTCGAAAAACACTGTAACAGCAACAACTCTCGAAAAACACTGTATCAGCAACAACTCTTAAAAAACACTGTACCAGCAACAACTCGCGACTGGCACTGTTTCGACAAAATCTCGCGAATAGTAACTTCCGAACAAGAACTCGCGACTGTCACTGTTCCGGCAAAATCTTGCGAAAAGTAACCCAGATTAAGCTGGCCGCGAGTTTTGGTGTGATAACTCGCGGATGAGATTGAAAAGCGAAGTCTCGCGATTGCCTTAGCGAATTTGAGCCAGAGCCTTGCCTTGGGAGGTACCGAAAGAGTCTGAATCCCTTTTCAGTGCCTCGGGGCTCCAATTTATAGAGAAATCCAGCCCAATTAATAAGTTTCAGGCCCAGGAGCCCAATTTCACTGGATTAAGCCCAAAGTACCTAAATAATATTCAATTAAATTAGAATAAATGCCATATCGCAATAGGACTTCGGAAATGCATCTAGATCGAGAATTAGCAAGAAATATCGATGAGAAAATACCGGAGGAGCTCATAAATTAATTCACTGCTTCCATATGTCGAATATACAACCAAAAATATCACCAAAACTTACTGGTATGCTTCTCGGGTGCCAAATTACGAAAATACCCTTGGCCCCGTTTGGGGCCGAATTTGCCCGAGACTGCTAGAAACATTAGTCAAATGCAAATATGTATGCCCGGGAAGTCCAAATTACGAGGATACACCCAAAACTATAGAATGACTTAAATAGATGAAAATACCAAGAATACCGAAAATACAATCTAGCCACGTCGGACGAGCTCCCGGGGCATCGTGATACCAAAAACATCCCCAGGTGATATCAGACTTTCTTCTAGATTTGGAGGATGCTTATCATGACCCTTGCTCGGATAATGGGGTTTCCACTCTACTTCAGATGCGTCTACATCCTTTTTCTGAACCTATAATGAAAGTTATGCCAGAACATTCGTTGAGAGCACCGGACGGGATACCTACGTTCAGCGGGTCCGGAGACCCTTTGGATCATTTATCCGACTTTGAATTAAGGATGGGGACAGTTCGTGCTAGTGAGCTATCCGATGCAAATTGTTTGCTGCAACCTTACAGAAAGACGCTAAAACATGGTTCAAAAATCTTCCATCAAGATCCATAGTGTAATAGCCGAGAAAAAGGTATGTCGAAACAAATAATAGGGAATGTAACGGTAAAGTCTAGACGAGAGATAATGAGAGATACGGGAACGAAAGAACGTAAAAGGGAACGAAGAATAGAAAGTAAAGAAAAAGATAAAAGAGGGGTCAAAAGTAAAGGAATGAGGGGTCAAAGTGTGAATTAGAAAAGTTAGGATGTCTATAAATAGGGGTGAGGAGGCCCAAAAACGAGCTAATCATCATTAAGACCCGAAAATTCGAAAACTCCCGCGAAGAAGGAAATTATCGCGGAATTTTGGACTGCATGCATTTTTATCGCGAAAAATTTTGTGAAGGAAATTGTCGCGGATTTCACGTGAAGAGGAAATTCTCGCGAAAATGAAACAGGTGTAAATTATTGCGGATTTGCTTAGTGAAGAGAATTGTCGCGGATTTGCTTAGTGAAGAGAATTGTCGCGGATTTGGTTTCAAGAGTAAATTATCGCGGATTTCATATTTCAGCATAGAATTATCGCGAATTTCGAGGAAATTCTAAATTTAGGTATTTTCATCGCGTCTCGACGTCGGATCCTAAGAGGAACAGAACACGTAAGGGCTACGGTAACCACATAGTTAACAATAGGATAATAACGTCGAAATTTGAGTAACTAAAACGTATTACGAAATGCAGGAAAGCGCGGAAAGACTATAGCAAGCGAAAGCAACGGTAAGCGGAGTGAACACAATATAGTAAGGGAAGGTTCAGACTTAAGGAATGGGATTGGGTTAATAAAGANCGATAATACTGCACTGATCACAATTTCCGCGATAATTTACACAGCCTCCACTTTCGCGACAATTTCCTCTTCACATAAAATTCGCGACAATTTGATCATGAAAATTTCCGCGATAAAAAGACATGCAGGTGAAATTCGCGATAATATCCTTCTTCGCGGGAATTTTCGAATTTTCGGGTTTTAATGATGATTAACTCGTTTTTGGGCCTCCTCACCCCTATTTATAGACATCCTAACTTTTCTAATTCACACTTTGACCCCTCCTTCTTTTGCTTTTGACCCCTCTTTTATCTTTTTCATTATTTTTCAATTTTTCGTTCCCTTTTACGTTCTTTCGTTCCCGTATCTCTCATTATCTCTCGTCTAGACTTTACCGCTACATTCCCTACTATTTGTAACGTCGTACCTTTTTCTCGGCTATTACAGAAGCTGTTAGCCTGGTAGAGGTTGCCATCCGATCACCTCGGTTATCTAATATGATGAGCATATGAATGGTGAAAGAAGATTATTGGACCTCGAGATGATCGAAGAGAAGAGAAATGCAATTTATGTGCGGATGCGTGCTTATCAGCGAACTATAGAACGGGCCCATAACAAACGAGTCCTCCCAAGAGAATTCTTTGAAGGCGATCTCGTCCTCAGAAGCATTAAAGTGCAGAGGAACGTTGGAAAGATAGACAGAAACTGGGAGGGACCATATCGAATATCAAAGAAATTGGAATCAAGTGCGTATAAACTTGAGACATTGGATGGTATAGAGGTCCCCCGAACTTGGAATGTCATGAACTTAAGGCGATATTTCTTGTGAACTTTCGATTAACCTATTTGACTTAATAAACATTCCTTTAAGCTTAAGCCGATAACAAGTAAGTACAAAACAAATTATTTCTAATTGAGTGATGGACCGATCTTGAAGTTGGGTGACTTAGGACGAATCTGGACTGGTGACCGAAGCTTCTTATCCGCAAGGCTCCCAAGTTGTAGTGACCGCTCTGACGAGTTAGATGCTCATGCACTTGCCTAGTCCCATGGATAAGTTGCGATTCTCCCAGAACTCATTACGAACTAAAACACTCCCTTCAACGGCATTCGTTCTTGAGAAATGACCCTTGTACTTACGAAATCTTCCACGAAAATAGGAATAGGAAGGGTCAATATATCGAAACACGAATTCGGTCCTAGTATGGGACGTGTTATGAGCAAAGCTTAGCCAATATGACCTTCGGGACTTTAGTAGAACCAAGGTTCGGTCAAAGCTTATAAAAACTCATATTGAACCTAGACCACGCCTCCCCAATCAAGTATTGATTCCAAGGACGGAATAAGAGTGACCCACATACAATGTAAAACTATCGATCCGGTCAGAATTTACACGAATAAGCCAAACATAATCTCTGGGACCGATGGATTAACTTCCTATAAGCATCCACGATTTTACACTTGGTGGTTAAAACAGTCTAATTAATATGAAACATATTACTTTACTTAAAAGTTAGTTACAATGCTTCGTTCTAGCAATTAAAAGGATAAGAACTCGGAGGAAAGAGTTATATATTGAAAATAAGAAGCAATGCAGATACAAAGTATAAATGAAATCTAACTATTCTGCCCATCTTCCTTATCTTCAACTCCCTGCTCCTGCGGTTCGGTCCGGGCCGCGAGCTGCTTCAATTCTTCCTCCTGGTCGGCCACCTTTTGGTTGACCACTCTCTCCAGCTCTTCGAAGAGATATAAGAAATGGTCTTCTTCCAGAATAGACTCTTCCAAAGTTGGAATAACCTGAAAGTTGTCATCTCTTTCGAGTGGCTCGACCGCTTTCCATCGCTCGTCCGAAGGGGAAAGCCTGAACTGCTTTATGACCTGCTCTCGCATGTTATCCATGTATTTATCAGTATACACCCCATGTATGTTATACACCAAAGCGAATAACAGGGGGGACCAAGCGAAGCATAGGACTGCTTTGCGGACCGAACCTTCGGCCGAAGTGCGGGTCCTTGTCAGCTCCTCCTCCAAGTTTGCCTTCTCTTCTTGGGCCCGAAGGAGAAGTTCGTTCAGTTTGTTTCTCTTCTCCTGGGCCCGACCTTGGACTTGGTTGACCTCCTCCTCCTTGGCCCACAGCTTGGCCTCCAGGTCAGAAATTCGCCCCTGAGCTATTTGTCCTATCTTCTCCAGCTCAGAGACTTTATCTGCTAAGAGTGAGACCTCCGTCCCAGCTCTTAGCAGCTCATTATCCAGTCGGTCCCGGTCCTCCCGCACCGTGTCCAACTCACCGTGTTTGATTTCAACTTGCCTTTTTGCAAGGTCAAGTTGATCTTGGACTTTTTGGGACACAAAACTGCCACTCTGGTTCTTTTCCTCGGTGATGGCAGTGGTGAAGGCTTTCCTCAGCATCTGCATAAGATAACAAGGTCAGAGAAGTGAAGCTTCGGGCCCTCATAAAAAAAAATCATTATTATTACCTTTGTGGTGAGGTCGAGGAAGCCCTCCATGATCTCTTTCCCAGACATGTACGCTTGAACGTTGACTGGGTTTTGCTCTCCGTAAAGGCGGAAGTCCTTCAGGAAAGCGTTTCTCCAGGAGGTTAGTTTCCTCCCCTTACTGAACCTGTCTAACAGGTCCAAAGCAACTCCCCAATCGGAGTTAGTCTTCCGACCCGATGCAGGTTCCTTCAAAACGATCCCCTTGGTAGCGACCAAAGAGCTCTCCCCTTTCTTCAGCCTTTTGGGATCCTTCGGGGCTTCGGCCTCGGTCGCCCTTTTCCCTTTTCCCAAGGGGATCGGCGGCACGGAGACGTTCGCTTTAAGGTTAAGACCGGGGAGAACCTTCTCCACGGGAACGGCTCCCTGCAGCAATAAAGCAATAATATTAGCATTAATAAAGGAGTTGTTCCCGATCTGATAGAGGCTGGATAAGCTCAGAGAGCGAATCCGAGCCGTTATCACCTCCTCTACCACCCCAAATACTCGAAGCACATGCACTTCCCCAGTCGAAGGTTGCCCAGTGCAGCGTAGGGTCAATGTACCCGCGCTGGTAGTTTGGATCGGGGGGTTCCCGGACCCCGATGGGACCAGCGTACCCCCCGTTGCTGATTCACTCTCATCAGTACTCCCCGATGCCTCGCGTTGTCCTTCAGAAGGACGGACCGAAGCAGCAGCCATACGTTTGAAATGTGAGCTAGGCATCGTCTCAATTGAGTCTGCAAAACAAATACATAAGGATCAGGAAAGGACAATATATAAACATTACTTCATACCCGATCCTTCTGATGGATCTGAACTAGAGAACATCCCCTTCGGGGCTGGGGCTCTGGTCCTACAAGCGACACCTATTTCTATTAGTCTTCTCTCCCGAAGCAGCTCGGTCCACTTAAGGCGTGCTTCGGGAGGGGGGGGACATCGCAAGTGTATTTGCGATGTCCGGACGAGAGGGATTGAACCTGGTTCGGTCCAACTGACCTATGCGTGGGTGAGTTATGCGTGGCCACACCTTCAACATATCCTCTTTCGGGACTGTTATGCACACATAACAAGATTCCCACGCATGGAGAGACTCTTCTTTATCCACTATAGCGCACTCTTTAGTGCGCACCGCTATATAGTATAGTTTGCGGCATCGTAATAGACCTTTACCCTTCCGAGACCCCACCAAGAACAGGTTGAAAAAATGTTTTGAGGTCGGGGTCCTGTTCTGTTGGTGGCAATAAAATATGAACGTCACTATATACACATAACTACCCGGAAATAACGCAGCAGTAGGGCAATGAATTTCGTTTAGAACGGCTGCTAAAAAAGGATGCAGCGGAAAACGGAGGCCACACTTCAAAGAAGCGTAACTGACCGGAATAGCGGATGCCGGCACATTCATTTCAGCCGGAAGGAAACATGGAACATCTTCCCACCCCTTCTAGATGGAATAATGTGCCGGAATCGAAAATTTAAACCTAAACTCCTCAATATCTAACTCAGACATGGCTGGGTATCTCGTTTTATGAGGAGCCATAGTATATACCTTAATGAAAATCGAAATTAAAGGGGTTAAGCTTTAAAAAGATTCTAGGCGCAGAGAGCTCAATAGGGCAATTCTTCCTTTACGAAATAACGATGAGAAGAAACAGTACCCAAAACCCCGATTTAAATATTAATTTCCCAACCAATGGTGAACTGCCACGTGATACTGCCCCAGAAAATGGCAGTACAAGCATACTCATCATGCCTGTTGAAACATCGAATGTGAAGAGGCACAAATCTGGATATTGATATTTAAAAAATAACAAAGATAACACAAGTATACGCTACTGAGTTTTAAATGTAAATTAATTCATACACTTATAAACGTAAGTGAAAGATCGGTCTCCTGGACGCTCACTACCGGCAGGTACGGTCCCACATTCTCACGAATGTATAAACATCATGTGATCGGCCTTGTATCACCTCTACGATGACAATCAATCCCGAGGGGCTAGTGATGAGAACTCTAGGACTGGGCACCCTGCAGCGGATGAGGCCCAATAACGATCGGGCCGATCCGTATGGTGTAAGCGAATTTGTGCACCCCATTTACACATTTAAAGAAAAACGGCCCGATGTTCCGCGAGAGGACCGAAGATAACCTTGGCGAAATAAAGCATTTTCTGGTAACTAGTTCCATGGTTCGGTCTAAACGGTTACAAACCCACGCTTTCCACTCTTCGGGCCTTCACACGTTTACCACGCCTCGGGCCCAATCAGGCAGACCATGCCTCTGTCCCAACCTCGTTTTACATCGCGCGACAAAAACCTCTAACAAACTTGTCAGAGGTGGTTACAGAGCGTGATTTACACACGCCATTATCTCTATAAATACAGAGCGCGACGACGGAAATAGCAGGACCTTTTGGATGCATAAGAACAGACTGTTACCCTGCCGGTGTTCTTATTTGCTTTCTTATTCCTTGTCATTTTCATTAAGCTTCTGCTGTATTTTGTATGAATCGTTTGATTAGTGAACAGGCTAGGAGTGTAATTCGCTCTTAGTCAAATGGTTTTCTCCCCAATTCCTGGGGTTTCCACTATAAATCGCCGTGTCTCTTTATTGTTTCCAGTTTTAATCGTATTCCTCATAAAAAACAAATCAAAACCGAGTTCGTTGGCTGACGAATCGGGTGACTGTTGATACCCCCTAAAAAGGGACCATAACACTCTGTTTTGCTGTAGAGTATAGGGCATTGTATATTGATGAAGGATACCATCCATGCAGGACATTTCTAAGTTTTTTTAGATGAATTCCCCACCATTATCGAATCTTAGTTTTTTATTTTTATTTCTAACTTTTTTAACGTGGATTTAAAGGTCTTAAAGTCTAAAAAAGTCTCATATTTATTTTTGATGAAGTAGATCCTTATTTTTTAACGTGCTATAGTCATCAACAATTTTGACAGAAAGCCTTAATGAAATACTTACTCTCACTCCATGATTACTAGGGTCACAAACATCCGTATGAATTAGTTCAAGTTTTCATTTTAATCAAGTAGCACTCAAAGAAAATTGTCATGTTGTCTGTTTTCTCTTTTGACACACATTACATATAAAGTGTCCAAGACGTTTGTGACATAGTGACCAAGACGTTTGTGTCATAATAATGATTCTTTGTCCATGTTTAGGAAAATTTATTTTGCAGAGGCATTTAGAGTAACTTTAACGACGGACAAGACCGTATGGAATATGTCCGCCTATTTTCCGAAACATGAGACCGCTCATGATTACATGGGCATCTTTTCATATATAAGTCAATATTTTCCGCGGGCAGGGGTTGGACACCTCTTATTCGTGGAAAGTATTTTTTTTTAAAATTATCTTTATTTTTTTTAATTTCTTTATTGTATTGTATTTTATATAATATAATTATTTATAATAAATAAATAATTATAAAATATGAATAAATATTTTATTTTGATATGTAATTTAATTTAAATAAAAACGATTTAAATACGTAATTTTAAGTAAAACTCGATCGTTTTGAAATGAATATATTAAACACGAGTACGAAGTAATTATAAAAAAATATAATCGAAAAATTGAAACTGTTAGAAAATCGTAGTGGTGCAATGGAATAATTATTATTATTTTAATCAACATTACAAATATTTGTATTATATTTATCACATAAACATAATACAAATTGAAGCTAAGATAATGCCATAATATTTGAAACAATAAATTGAAAATTTTACAAACATTTTGTAAAACATTAAGTCTCTAATCAAAATGATTTGAACAATATATTTTCAATTGTCGAAAATACGACAACTCTAGTTCGTCCACTCAAACCGGAACTTTCAAATTAAATCCTCTCAATTATGTCAACACATAAATTGAGACATTCAATCACACAAACTTTACAATAATATTTAGTAAACTGATAAGAATTCTAGGATCGGACACCCTGTAACTGATGATGCCCAATAACAATTGGGCCGATCCAAATGGTGGAAGCGAACTTGTGCAGCCCATTTACACATTTAACGAAAAACGGCCCGATGTTCCGCGAGAGGACCGAAGATAACCTTGACGAAATAAAGCGTTTTTTGGCAACTAACTCCGTGGTTCGGTCTAAGCAGTTATAGACCCACGCTTTCCACACTTCGGGCCTTCACACATTTACTACGCCTCGGGCCCGATCACGCAGACCACGCCTCGGTCCCAACCTCGTTTTACATCGCGCGACAACAACCTCTAACAAACTTGTCAGAGGCGGTTACAAAGCGTGATTTACACACGCCAGTATCTCTATAAATACAGAGCGCGACGACGGAAATAGCAGAACCTTTTGGACGCGTAAGAATAGGCCGTTACCCTGCCGGAGTTCTTACTGCTTTCTTTTCCTTGTCATTTTCATTAAGCCACTGCTGTATTTTGTATGAATCATTTGATTAGTGAACAGGCTAGGAGCGTAATTCACTCTTACTCAAGTGGTTTTCACCCCAATTCCCGGGGTTTCCACTATAAATCGTTGTGTCCCTTTTACTTGTTTCTAGCATTAATCGTTTTCCCCATCGAAAACAAATCAAAACCGAGTTCGTTTGCTGACGAATCGGATGACTGTTGGTACCCCTAAAAAGGGACCATAACATAAACAATTACCAATTACTAATGAGTTTCTAAGTAATTTATCATTCAACAATTGAATCTACTCAATTCCGGGTTATTTGAAAAAATCAAAATCCGAATCCCTTTAGATAATGAAATACATAAACTCTTTTACGTAAACTTCTAAAGTAGTCATAAACACACTTAGAAAAGAGATAAGTAAGTTTCTTATGAAGATTGAAGTGAATTTGGTTAGATTTCAAGGGTTGAGAGAAAATTCATTTTTCTTTCTTCTTCTTACGGTAGTCACTTCTCCTCACTTTTTTATCTCATTTTCTATCTTCTTATTTTATTCTATCATCCAATTATTGATTAAAATGATACAAGACCCAAATTGGGTCAAAATAGAATTTTGAGCTTCACAAACCCAAATAAGAAGATTATTCAATCTAACATTGAATAAATATAAATTTTACAACAAATGTAAAATTAAACTTGTAAGAATGTGATTAGTAAATAAATAAATACAATAAACGAATTTATTTATTTGCTTACAATTTGATTTCACGATTTTATTAAGTGTGACTAGCTATGATCATTTCTAATTGACAATAAGATATAACATTAACATTTAATGTTATCGAAAACCCTTTCCGTAACCAACAAGACTAATGGAAGTCAAACTTTTTTATTTCACTTTTATAATTATTTTGAATCAATTTTCAAACAAATATTTGAATATTGTAAACTCTTTACAATATTTATTTGAATTTTTTTTTAAAAATAATATTTTCCGTCTTGACCAAGACTTAATTTTCTTTTTTAGAATAATCAAGACAATAATGAATCAATTTTCTATTCACCTAGAACAATGAATTCTTTATTGGTAGAATACATATATATATATATAATTAATTAGAACAATCATATGTCGGAACTCACACTATTAAGCACGAGTATAAATATTGACAAATTCTAACTAACGACAGACAAGATAATTGTGTCTTCTCAAGTCTAAGGATATTATGTACAATTATGATTTAGATGATAATATGTTGACTCGGTGGATACCATGCATATATAATCCAATGTCACGTTTGCTAATTCATCTCATGAATACCCACATGTTTATTCAATATCTCATATAATGTTGTATGAGTTTCACTACATCCATAAATAAACAATGTGATAATTATCATAATATTAATCTTCTATCAAATATATGATAATTGCGAACATATTAGATGAGATCCCCGAAACCCGGTACCTCGAACTTGATCAGGGCCAAGCTTAGTCAGATCAGCCCAAGTAACATAAGCCGAACTTGGAGGCCCAGATCTAGCTCATGTGAATGAACGGCACAGCCAGGCCAGACGGGCCCAACCGCCCGTTCATATCGATCGGTCCAGATTGGTAGGGCCCAGCTTTCTCCCGCTCACCAGGACCGATCGGTCCACTCTTCACAAACCCTGCTTCGGGCCATCAACATCTCTCAACATGCGATGACAACCTCCGACAATTCTGTCAGAGGCGTGGTCCGGGAGAGTCATTCGAGCCTCCTTTAGTCTGGAGATAGCCGGCTAGTAGTGCCGAAAAGTCTAGCGCCGTGCAGCCCTATGAAGCCATGCCCGGTGGCTGTCCCGCCTGACAGAAGCCGACCTAGCCGCAGAGGACAAGCACTAAATGACACCTTATTGTTCACGTAGCACAGTAGGCGTATAAAAAGGACACTTGGGATGTGAAGAAAAGGATCCTCTTCCGATTCTCCTTGCAAGCTCTCTTACTGAGCATTCTGTTGATTTATTTTCGATAAGCTTTCTTCCCCTTATTGTCTAAAGAACAAACATGGTATTTGTGATTAGCACCTTGTTTATTGAATCGACTAAGGGCATTTCCAGCTCTTAGTCAAGTGGTTTTTTCTTCAATTTTGAGGTTTTTCACTCTAAAACTGTCTTATCTATTTTATACTTTATTTATAATCGTCCTCCACACATTAAATAAATTACAACCGAGTTCATCTTGCAATGAACCGGACGACTGTTGACACCCCCGGTTTTTGAACCACAACAATATTAGAATATATGTTATCAAAGAATGTAACTCATATTTTCAACTCTTGAAAATACAATTCTTTTAACAAAATATTTTTCAAATTCATATAATAAAAGAACTCTTTTAATTAAATATATGATTCATTAAAATGTCAATTTGAGGATTAAAAATGCAAATATATCAAAATATGGCTTTGGACATACATGTATAATAGAAACATCAATATAATGACAAATTAATAAATAACGAAACTTTGAGATTATTAGAATTGAAAATATTAAAGATAAATGAATAGTAAATAGATAAAGTTGATGAAATAGAGAAATGAAATTAATGTAATATAATATTAAATTTTATAAACTTTTAATATTTATGTTGAATTAAAAATATATAAATTGAAATATTTAATATTTAATAATAAATAATATAATAAAATGATAAAGTTGATGAGATAGAAAGATAAAATGAAATTTGGAGAGAGAATATAATGTGGATGAAAGAGAAATAAATAATGATTTGGATGAGTGAGAACTTTTAGAAGTTGAAAGAGAATATGATATTGATGTGATACAATGATAATATGTAGAGAGATTTATACGGCGGAAATAGTTTTGAGCACAAACAATGTTACAAATAGTCTTATGTCCGAATGCTCGAAGAACTTTTTTTTCCTTGTTCCCAATTCAATACTAAACAAGTTCGAACAATTTGAATAGTTGTATGCAAATTTCCTCGAATTGGTTTACCGTTTGATCAACATGTCTAAAATATTTGCAATTAGTGAATTAAAAGGCTAGTAGAGACTATTCAAGTAACTCCATCTCCGATGGTACAAAGACTAAAGTCTTGATTTTTGCTTGGATCTTCAATTATACAAGTAAAACCATTGAAATGACGAAGTAGTTGTCATAGGCTCAATTTTGGATCTGCATTAATTTTAGTTTATCATTTGCTGCCTTCCACATGTACAATTCCCAATCCTTCCATAGTAGATCTAACAAGTTTCCTTGTTAATATGTCCAACTTATCAAAGAGTACTTTATCCTTGCACATATGTTTTGAACATCATCAATCTAAAATCCATCCTGAATTTGTAGTTATGTATGTGTGTCGGTTGAATTCTAGATTACACAGATCTTCGAGTATGGAAAAATCTATTGAATTTGTATGTTCTGATGTTTCGTTTTTTGTTTAACTGACTTTTTCGATGTGTCCAAGGTTCCCACAGAAATTTCACCCGACATCTTTTCTCTACCAACATGATTCATCCTTGTGATTGTTCTTAGAACAATGTGAACAAGTGAACGCTACTTCTTTTTTATGTTTCCATATACTTATTGCTTAAGAATTTGAAATATATAACATTTTCCCTTTATTGAGAGACATTGATTCTGTTATATATATGTGTTTGTAAAGACTAGTTCATTCTTTGGAGATATCTTATCATTTTTAGAGGACCTAATTGTTATTCTTTTTTCCGAGGATTGCAATGAACCAATAAAGTAGGTAAAAGTAGTGTCTTCTTTGATTTCAAGCTCTTTTTTCAACTTTTCACATTCCTCTTTAGAGCACAATTTCGGTTCCAAACGACTTGGCAAACTCATTGTAGCATTTTCAATAATTTTATCATTAGACAGATCCCCCTAATGCTCTGATCTCATTACCATCTTAACAGTTATGTCGTAATAATCTTGTAATGTTTCTTTGGCATTCATCTGATTTGTTTCGAAATCAATCATCTTGTTTCTAATCTGAATTTTCCGGATTTGATCTTCTCCCTTATACAATTCTTTTAGTCTTTCCCAAATGGCTTTGGGGCGTTGCACAGTTCACAATTTTTTCGATGAGACACGTTTTTTTAATGAGACACGTTTTTTTTGCCAAAGCACCAGGGTCGGATTAGGTTCCGATGTAGATTCTACTAAGATGCAGCTTCGATATGCATTTGTAACCCTGTTGATAAAAAACATCATATATTTTTATTATTTCTATTTTTTGTATTTAACTATATATTGTAATTCTCTTTTAATGTTTTAATACATACAAATTTATATGTAAATTTGTAAATTTTCATATCTCAATATCATTCCAATGAAATGAGTAATATATATTTAAATTTTATATTTTCATTAATATATAATTAACAATTTTTATGACAATGTGATGGTGTCCGTTTAATATAGTATTGAAGCCATTTTTTAATGTTCCGACGCTGGGTTAACACGTAACACAGATCCACACCAACAGTAAATACAATCTAACGGTACGCTCGCATTTAACGGATGCAACTCTTATTTTGCGAAATAGGCTTTGAATGACTATAATTGACCCCATTTCTAATCTGGCCCATTTTTGTTGTAAGACTCTACCATAAAAATTAAATGACCAACTCAACAGTATTTGTCATACAATTTATTAATGATTTACTTTTAACCCGTTTTTAAAAATCACAAATGTAAACAACTCATTTATTATAATTATGTAATTACAATGCTTTTTTGTCCGTATAAATCATATTTGCGAGAAGATACTACATTATATCTACTTTACAAACTAATTCGTCCAACGAAGTATTTACTCTCATTTTCAACGAATTAAATTACATTCACTAATGGGATACACGACACATGTTACTATATACAGGCCACTTTCATTGTAAAATATCTATCTCATTTACAATTAAGAAAACTAGAGTACTATAAAGAAATCTGAGCACCATTTAATGAAATAAATCATGAACTTCTTTAAAGAAATCTAAATACACAAAGTATAATGAAATAATGTAAGTGGATGAATTATATATAATATAATTAATAAATGAACATAATCACATAACTAAAAATATAATTTATATTTTAAGAATATATCATGTTAGCTTAAAATAGATTTTAGTGATTCTTTTACTGATTAAACATATCAAAATCAAATGTGGAGATGAGACAATAACAAAGCAAAAGATTTACATGGAACTCGATTATCTGAAGAAATCTACGTACCACGTTATTATCAATCTACTATCACGAAAATAATCAAAAGTTTATAATCATAAGAACTATCGAGTTCTTGTTCAACCCAAACCAAAGCCAAAGACATAATGTTTTATAGAATATGTGGAAAACCCACTCCTCTCATGCTCCTGTTATAATATGATAACAATATGAGATAATGATCCAGCATTAAAGCGAATGACACAATTATATAATGACTATAATGTACTATAGAGTTAAAGTCAACTAATCCTTGTTGACCTCGTCCAGTGCACTTTTTAGTTGACCGACCATCACCACTGAACTCTGACGCTCTCAATGCTAAAACATGGTACCGATCGTCATTTCCTTTTGTACTTATCGTTATCCTTCAACCGGTCCCCTAGACGTGTCAATCGACATCTTTGGCAAAGTGTCAATGAGTCCCTTTGCCAAAATAGTGATCTTACATAACATATTCTATATTCATAAAGTATAACATATTATGAAAAAATTAAAAGAAATTTCTAATTTAATATGAAATTATCATTTTATCTGTTACGGTCCTTTTTTAGGGGTACCAACAGTCATCCGATTCGTTAAGAAACAAACTCGGTTTTGATTTGTTTTTTGTGGGAGAACGATTAAGAAACTGAAAACAGTAATGCGGCACATCAATTTATAGTGAAAAACCCCGTGAAATAGGGAAAAAACCACTTGACCAAGAGCATGGATTGCTCTCGGTCGATTCACTAATCAAGTAAATTTTCAAATACAAGAAGAGCATAGGCTTATGAAGATGACAAAGATAAGAAATCGATAAGAATAATCCCGGCAGAGTAACGGCCTATTCTTCGCATCCAAAAGGTCGTGCTAATTCCGTCGTCAAGTTCTGTATTTATAGGGCTGATGGCGTTTGAGATCCACGCCCTGTAACCGCCTCTGACAATTCTGTTGAACGTCATTATCGCACGCTGTAAAATGTGGCTCGGACCGATGCGTGGAAAATGTGACAAGGCCTGAAGCGTGGAACACGTGGAGAGGCCCGAGGTTTAGAACGCGTGACTGTAACCGTTTGGACCGGAACATTAGGTCGGTTCGTATGCATTCCTTGTTACGACTAACTCCATCTTCGATTCTGACTTCTTAATGGACCTTCGAGTTAGTTAATCCAAATGGGCTAAAGTGACGATCTTGGGTCGCATTAGTTCGTCTTTAATCATTCGGGTTAGCCTATTAGATTGGGTCTAACCCAATAGAGGGTACCCGGTCTCGGAGCCCTCATCACTAGCCCATCGGACTTGTGTGACATCGCAGAGGTGATATAAGGCCGATCACATGACGGCTCAGGAACTTTCAGGACCGTTTCCGATGATGGAAAGCGTCCTAGGGACCGATCTCATACTTGGGCAAATCTGGAAAACTGATTTTGAATTGCAAGTGAGCGTATCGGTTGAATCTTTTTCGTGTTATTTTTGTTTAAACGATAAAATTCCGATTTGTACCTTTACGTATTCTATTAACTGACAGGCGTACTCTACGGGTTCAGACTGCGATTGCCTGTAGTAATCCTACGTGGCAACGCCTTATACGTCGGGATTTTACTATTTAAATCAGGGTTTCTGGGACTGTTCACCCCGACCGCCTAATTGCAAAAATCGTTGCCAGAGCAACCGTCGCGCAGCATTCTCGCTTTTGCCTATCTCCGACCACTCTTACCCAGTTTTCTTAAGGTAACGACCATGGCTCCTCGTAAGGCTAGGTATCCAACCATGTCCGAGTTAGATATTGAAGAGCTTAGATCTAAGTTCTCAATTCCCACTCATTACTCCATCTGGAAGGGAAAAGAAGATGTCTCTTCTTTCCTTCCAGCGGAAATGAACGTTCCAGCCAGTGCCTTACCCGTAAGTTATGCTTAACTGAAGTTTGGGTTACGTTCTCCGCTATATCCATTTGTAGTAACCTTACTTCGGGAGATTCATTGCCCTACCTATGCCCTGTTCCCGGGTAGTTATGTATATATTGCTGCGTTTATTTTCTATTGCCACGAACAAGTTGTAGCTCCAACCTTGTTTTTGGTTGGGTCCCGAAGGGGTAAGGGCTTATTAAGGTGTTGTAAATTGTATTATATTGCGATGCGCACCAAAAAGTGCGCGATAGTGGATAAGGAAAAGTCCTTACATGAGTGGGAATCTTGTTATATTTGGATAACATTCACGAAGGAGGACCTGTTGAAGGTGTGGCCAAATATATCCCATCCTTTCATAGGTAGATTGGACCGCACTAGGTTCAATCCTTCTCGTTCAGACATCGCAGCTACGCAGGCGATGTTTCCTCCTCCCGAAGCACGTCTTAAGAGGGCGGACCTGCTTCGGGAGGAGAGGCTAATAAGAATAGGAATCGTTGGTAGGACTGGAGCCCCAGCCCCGAAGGGAGTCTTTTCTTCTCCAGATCCATCTGAGGGATCGGGTATGAAGTTAATTCTTATGTTATCTTTCCTGATCCTTATGTATTTATTTTGCAGACTCAACCGAAACGATGCCAAACTCCAGACTTAAGCGTATAGCTGCAGCTTCGGCCCGTCCTTCTAGTGGATGCCAAGGAGCAACCAGTAGTGCGGAGCCCTCTGAATCAGCGACGGGTGGTACGCTGATTCCATCGGGGACGTCAACTGGAGGGAACCCCCCGATCCAGACCACCAGCGCAGGCACACTAACCCTGCGTTGCACAGGGCAACCCTCAACGGGAAAGGGGTCTGCACCTCGGGTATTTGGAGTAGTATAGGAGGTGATAACGGCTAGGATTCGCTCTTTGAGCCTATCCGGCCTTTACCAGATTGGAAGTAGTTCCCCAATTGGTGCTGACACAATTGCTTTGTTACTATAGGGAGCTATTCCCGTGGAGAAATTCCTCCCCGGTCCCAGTTTAAGCGCCAAGGTCTCCTTGCTGCCTGTCCCCTTAGGTAAAGGAAAGAGAACGGTCGAAGTAAAAGCCTCGAAGATTATCAAACGGCTGAAGAAGGGGATGATTCTTTGGTCCCTACCAAGGGGATCGTTATAAGGAAACCTGCCTTGGGCCCTAAGACCAACTTCGACTGGGGAGTTGCTTTGGGCCTGCTAGACAGGTTTAAGAAGGGGAAGAAGTTGGCTTCCTGGAGGAGCGCCTTCCTCGAAGACTTCCGCCTATATGGGGAGCAGAACCCAGACAACTTTCAGCCAGATGTGTCTGGAGAGGAATTGATTGAAGGTTTTCTCGACATCGCAACTAAGGTAAGCCTGCCGATTTTAGGGCCCGAAGGTTTATATTCTGACCTTGGCATCCTATGTAGATGTTGAGGAAAGGCTTCACCGCTGCGATCGCTGTGGAAAAGAACCAGGGTGATCACGTTATGTCCCAGGAAGTCCAAGACCAACTTGACCTTGCAAAAAGGCAAGTTGGGATCAAGCATGATGAGCTGGTCTCGGTACAAGAGGACCGAGACCGATTGGATAATGAGTTGTTAAGAGCTGGGAGCGAAATCTCACTCTTAACAAGTCAGATCTCTGAGCTGGAGAAGAAATGGAAAGCAGCTCAAGAGGATATGGAAGCCAAGCTACGGTCTAAGGATGATGAGTTCAAACAAGCCCAAGCTCGGGCCCAAGAGAAGAGGAATAAACTTAACGATCTTCTACTTCGGGCCCAAGAAGAAAAATCGAGTTTGGAGGAGGAGTTGACTCAAGCCTGTGCTTCGGCTCAGAGTTCGGTCCGAGAAGCGGTTCTGGGCTTCGCTAAATCTCTCTTGTTATTCGCTTTGGCGGATAACATTCATGGGGCGTACATTGCTAAGTATATAGATAACATGCGAGACCAGATTACGAAGCAATTCGGGCTTTCCCAGAGGATGACAGGTGGAAAATGATCGATCCTATGTAGAGGGATGGAAACTTTCAAGTGATTCCATCTTTGGAAGAGCCCGTTCTAGAGAATGATCAATTCTTCTATCTGTTCGAAGAAATGGAGAGGGCGATTAACCAGAAAGTTGCCAATCAAGAAGAAGAGTTGAGGTAGCTCGCGACCCAGACCGAACCGCAGGAGCATAGAACGAATGATAAGGAAGATAGGTAGAGTAGTTAGGTTCAAACTGTATTTTTGTCCATGCTTTGTTCTTTACTCCTTATATAATCATCTTTCTCTCTCAACTCCATCTTTTCAATCGTCAGAATAAATTATTGTTACTCATCTTTTAAGTAAACTAATATGTTTCATATTAACGAGTGTGTTTAAACAAGTGTAAGATCGGGACTGCTTATAGGGTGCTAACCCATCGGTCCCAATCATTACACTTGGCTCACTCGGATCAATTTGTACTGGGTTGATCGTTTTATATTGTGTGTGGATCGCTCTTATTCCGTCCTTGGGATCATGGTTGAACTGGAAAGGCGAGGCCCAGGTTCATTATGAGTCCATAACAAGCTTTGGCCAAACCTTGGTTATACTGAAGTCTCGTAGGTTATATTGGCCAAACTTTTGTTCTACATATGTCTCTCGGCAGGGCCGAACTTGTGTTTCGATATGCTGACTCTCTCATTCCTTCTTTTTTGGCGGATTTCGTAAGTACAAGGGTCGTTTCCCAAGGATGAAAGCCGCTGAAGGGGGTGTCTTAGTTCGTTGTGAGTTCTGGGAGAATCGCAACTCATCCATGGATCTGGGCAAGTGCATGAACATCTGACTCATCAGAGCCATCACTGCGACTTGGGAGCCTTGAGGATAAGAAGTTTCGGTCACCAGTCCAGACTCGTCCTAAGTCATCCAACTCCAGGATCGATCCATCATTCAATTAGAAACAGTTTATTTTGTACTTACTTGTTTTCTGCTTACGTTTAATGAAATATATGTTTATTGAGTCAAACCATTTTAATCGAAATTTCACAAGAAATACCGCCTTAGATTCATGACATTCCAAGTTCGGGGGATTTCGTCACCATCTAATGTTTCAAGTTTATACGCACCAGATTCCAGTTTCTTCGATATTCGATACGGTCCCTTCCAATTTCTGTCTAACTTTCCAACATTCCTATGCACTTTTATGCTTCTGAGGACGAGGTCACCTTCAAAGAATTCCCTTGGGAGGACTCGCTTGTTATGGGCTCGTTCCATAGTTCGCTGATATGTGCACATCCGCACGTAAATCGCATCTCTCTTTTCCTCGATCATCTCGAGATCCAACAATCTCCATTCGCCGGTTATATGCTCATCATACTGAGATATCAGGGGCGATCGGATGGCAACCTCCACCGGACTAACTGCTTCGGACCCATACACTAATGAGAAGGGTGATTCCTGGGTCGTTGAGCGATGTGTAGTTCGGTATGCCAATAGAACCTCATAGATATGTTCAGACAATTTCCCTCCAAAATCTTCTAACTTGGTCTTCAATCCTTTCAGGATTACCCTGTTAGATACCTCCGTAAATCGATTAGTTTGGGGATGGGCCACTGATGAGAAATGTTGGGCGATGCCCAACTTTATGCATAAATCCCGTACGCTTTTTCCACGGAACTCATCATGGTGCTGCCAGACACAACATCTACCAGCCAGTCAATATGCGACAGGGGAAATGGATCTGACTCGCAACTTTTGTTAACATCGGTGAAATCAATACACATCCGCCATTTCCCATATGGCTTGGAAACCACTACTGGGTTTGCAACCCATTCAGTATAGTTGATTTCTCTTATGAATCCTGACCGTAGCAGTTTGTTCACCTCAGCCCGGATGATTTCGATTCTTTCAAGAGAATAACGTCTCCTCTTCTGCCTAACAGGCTTCGTTCCATGCTCGGTGTTGATCCGATGCTCACTATCGGATCGATCAATCCCCGGAACATCGTTCGGGGTCCAAACAAACATATCCACATGGTTTCTCAGCAAGTGGATCAGCTCCTTTTCAAAAGCAGAGGTTAAGTGTGCCCCGATGAGAGTAGTTTTGGTTAAGTCATCCTCAACCAGATTAATCAATTTGAACCCCACGGGTTCCATTGCTTGCCTCGGGTGCGGCGGTTCTTCCAGCAAATCCACCCGGGCCTTCTTAATAGGTGCCAAAGTTCGGCACGAGCTCATGTAGCATTGTCTAGCCACTTTTTGATCTCCCTTTACAGAAATAACTTCATGAATGGAGGGGAATTTGAACATCATATGATAAGTAGAAGAGACCGTCTCGAACTTGCTGAGGCCGGTCCGTCCGATAATGGCGTTGTAAGCCAAGTCGACTTCAACGACGATGAATTCCAAGACCTCCGATCGGTCCTTGGATGGTTCTCCAAGGGTAACTGAGAATAGAATCTTCCCACATGGAATGACACTCCTCTGGTCGAATGTACAAAGAGTTATATTAGCGATCGGGAGGTCATGCGCAGCAGCTCCCAACATTTCAGCAACTTCGCGCTTCATCAAATTGCACGAAGCTCCGGTGTCTACTAAGATCCTGTGGACCCGACGGTTCCCAATGATTCCAGTAATGGTAAGGGGATCATCGCATGGTTCGATAATCCCTTCCCGATCGGCTATAGTGAAAGTGATGTCATTCCCAAAGGGAGGGGACCGCTAAGCTGGATCGTACTTAACCAGCGCCACAAATTCGCAGTCTCCACGCGCTGTCATCTTTCGGTTCCGGACCGATTCATTTATTCTCAAACCACTGGAGATAACATAAATATATCCGGCTACTTCCTTGGGTGCCGCCTCGTTTTGAGGAGGTTGGACACCCGTTTAAGCGGGTGGATGAGCGACATGCTCCTGTCTTCCATCCTCATTTTGCCGGGCTCTGCCGCCACGGCCCCGCCATCTTCTTCTTCGGCCCTGACCACGGTTCTCTCGATCGTGTTGGCCTATGTCTTGTTCTGGAGGAGGAGACCGTCGGTCCTCCGTCCGATCATTATAGTTTTGGGTTGTCCCTGATTATCCCTTCCTCGCGGCATGTGACGATCGTCACCCTGATGGCCCCTTCGGGGGGATTCAGCTCGCTTGCCCTTCTGACCATTCCGGTCGGGCCTTTCTTTATTCATTGCCGCTACTGTCTCTTTCAACAGCGGGCACTTCAAAGTTGGGCGATCGTGGTTATGATGCAGTTCGCAATACACCCGATCGTCCTCATTCTTCGGGGGGACGTCTTTCTCAGCTACAGCCGCTACTTCTCGCCAATGCTTCTTAGGGTAGGAAACCCTATGATCACCTGCGGGCTCAGAATTCCTGCTAGGTTTCCGATAGCCTAGCCCCATCACTTCATCCACCTTAATAAACTTGTTGATTTTATGAAGAAGTTTTCCCAAAGTGGATGGTGGGCTCTTCACTAAACTGGCCGAAAGGCCGCACGGTACCAAGACCTACTGTAGAATATTAATTTTGTCCCAAAGCTCAAGCTTGATGCCCCGGGTGATCCTATTGAATTTCTCCATGAACGACCGAAGACGCATTTTGGTCGGGATGTATTTTAGTTGATATAGTTCCTGCCTGCTTCGAGGCGGTCCTACATTTGGAGCGAACTGCTCGGAGAAAGCCAAAATAAATCCGCCATACGACTGTATGGATCCGGCCGACAAATTTTTGAACCAAGTTCGGGCGTCGCCTTGTAATCCTACCGCGAAGATGCATCACTTCAGTGAATCTTAGGCTCGAACTGTTCCCATGCGTAACTCAAAATAAGCAACGTAATCGATCGGATTACCGTCACCGCGAAATGTCGGCAACCCCTCGGGGTTGCGATAATGCCGATCTGGGACTGCCACCCAGATCTCTTCGGAAAAGGAGAACATCAAATCTCCCAGGGCGGCGGACACGCCTTCAGATTGTTGGGATGACGCCTGGACCGCGTGTAGATTATGCCACCAGTCATCATCCTTATTCCACCTAATCGGGGCCTCCATGGCCCTGTTGAATAAACCATGATTGCGCCTCAGATTGGGTTCGCAATCTTTCAGCGTACGCATTCTCTCCAACTCCCTAGTGAGCTCGCCGATTCGTCGTTGCATATGCTCCTGGTCATTCCTAGGAGCGGGAGTTGGAGCTTTTGCCGGAGGAGGAGGAGTGGATCGATATCTCGGCCTCCTCGTCGTTACGCCGCGTCTGATGATTTCATCATCATCAGTGCTACGCTCATCAGGGTCGCTCTCGTACCCTCTACTTCTTGGAACAGGGCTTGAAACAGCCGGTGGTTCTGTCCCACTTCTCTCCAACGTAATTTCCAGTACTACCTTCCTGACGACAGCTTCCAAATCCTGTAAAGTGAATGTTGGTGCTGGAAGATTGTCGGGAAGCACGTCACTGTCGTTCGTCGAAGTTCCAGTTGCCATGCCTTTGATTATCCTATCCCTGGTAGAAACCTCAAATGGGATTAGAGAATCGTCTCCACGGACGGCGCCAAACTGTTATGATCCCTTTTTAGGTGGTACCAACAGTCATCCGGTTCGTTAAGAAACAAACTCGGTTTTGATTTGTTTTTCGTGGGAGAACGATTAAAAAACTGAAAACAGTAATGCGGCACAACAATTTATAGTAGAAAACCCCGTGAAATTGGGGAAAAACCACTTGATTAAGAGTAGAGATTGCTCTCGGTCGATTCACTAATCAAGTAAATGTTCAAATACAAGAAGATCAGAGGCTTATGAAGATGACAAGGATAAGAAAGCGATAAGAATAATCCCGGCAGATTAACGGCCTATTCTTCGCATCCAAAAGGTCATGCTAATTCCGTCGTCAAGTTATGTATTTATAGGGCTGATGGCGTTTGAGATCCACGCCCTGTAACTGTCTTTGACAATTCTGTTGAACGTCATTATTGCACGCTGTAAAACGTGGCTGGGACCGATGCGTGGAAAATGTGACAAAGCTCGAAGCATGGAACACGTGGAGAGGCCCGAGATTTAGAGCGCGTGACTGTAACCGTTTGGACCGGTCCATTAGGTCGGTTCGTATGGATTCCTTGTTACGACCAACTCCATATTCGATCCTGATTTCTTAATGGACCTTCGGGTTAGTTAATCCAAGTGGGCCAAAATGACAATATTGGACCGCATTAGTTCGTTTTTAACCATTTGGGTTAGCCTCTTAGATTGGGCCTAACCCAACATAAGATACCCGATCCCGAAATCCTCATCATTATCAATTAATCGATATAAATATTAAATATTTATCAGCATATTTATTTAATGTTTAGTCAACCATGCAGGGGGTTTCGGTCATTTAACAAAGTTGGTTAGCATTCGGTGCTGAGTGAGATATTAATGGAGTAGGAGCGTATGTAAGCAAATTTAAAAAGACTTTTGCAATTAAGTAAATGCCGTATCGGCCCGGTGATATTTATATCACTTACCGTAACAACTCCAACTTAGATTCATGAAATCGGTCTCGGTCAGAGTTGCAAAGGTATAAAATCAATTAAAGACCTGCCCGTGAACGGCCGGCAGCCCGAATTTAAACCGCCAGCGTTTCTGACACATCATCCCCGCTTCCAGCCTGTTTCTTGTCTCCTCAATAATTCCATTTACATCATCCTTCACCGTCCGATCTAATAATCCCAATCCGACAGTCCACATCTCTTCTCGACTAGGACCTTATCTATATGCCAGCCAAGCGTCTTGAGAAAACGACATCCACTAAGAAACTAACGCGTGTCATGAAAGAGAAAGTCGAGTCACACCTGATTGAACCAACCTTTGAGTTTATCACAGCTGTCACTGTCTCATTGCGTGTATACTTTGTAAGACCGGGATAGCCTCTCCTGGAGGCCCACCAGAATTTGCCACGTGGCGTCGCCGTTAAGCAACCGGTCGTTGAAGAGCAGCGGCGTTGTAGCTGTTGGATTTCGAAGGTTTCGTTGGATCGCTGTTAGATTCTTCTTCGCCACGTGTTGAAGGATTTTGCCGATTTTACTTACATCACGCTCCGCCACTGTGACGGAAATCTCCGGCCATGGTACCGCGGAGGGAAACGGCAGCTGGATTCCGTCGGCAATTATCACTGGTACACAACCTAATACGACTGATTCTACTAGCCTTGGACTCCATGGCGCCCAACCCAACGGACATAAGCAGAACTTCGACCGTACTATTTCCGACTGGTAGCCGGAGAATCTCTGCCTTTTGAGGTAGAAACGCCGGTCACCGCTGTATCCCTGCCATATCAGTGTCCGGACTCGCCTGCCGGAAACATTAAAAGAATGAGGGCTCATCCGTAATTTCATACAGACATAAAGATAACCGTTATTAACCTGCCATAAAATCGGCCGCTGACGTTCTTTGGGTGGACTTCCATTTTGCCCCGGAAAAAAGCAAAGATGTCACGGCTGCCGGAAATCGGCGATTTTTTCAGTGTGGCCTGAACAGTTCCCGGCGAGATGTACGGCGGAATCACTATATGTTCAACCGACTGACATGGGTGTTCGTTTATAACCCCAAATGTCTGTAATATTATCGAATTTTTAAGAAATCCCGGCACCCCGTCCGCCATAGCCACATCCTCCTGTAGAAATTCCAATATCTAATCAAATTCTATGGATTTCTTTTATATGTATGATAGCAGTGTTCTTCTTACCATGGTGTGAAAGCAAGAACCAAAATCATGGGACGCGACGAAAACATGGTCAGAACCAAGGCTACGGTTCCGAAACGGAAGCTGATCGGAGATATGCCGGACGGCGTCCGCCATCAGAGAACGGGCATGACCGATCGCGGGAAACCCGTTGATTTTGCTAAAATTGCATGAAACGTAAATTGGGACGAAGAAGAAGTCAGCCTGCGATGGGTCCAACGTCCTCACCTCGCTTGTCATTAACGCCCGGTGAATCACCACCTCCGCGGCGAACAAATGTCGAGAGCAACGCTCGTCAGAGAGCCAGTCGGTATTGTACTTCGCCGGCAAATCGTAGATGTACAGCTTCATACCCCCAAACAAAGAAGAATCTGCACAAGAACCAAATACAAAAACATGAGCACAGCTAAACAATCAGTCAATTCCCACAAACAAAACAATACCCTGCCGGCCCTGCGAATGACGTATGTGCGAGGCATTGAACAAAGACTGTTCAAACAGAGCACGCGACAACTTGGAGGTTGAAACAGTGATTCTCGATACAGAAACTGTAGGTTTGTTGAGAAAGGATGAGAAGAAGAAGAAAGAAAGGAAGAAGCATAGTACCCATCTCATGTTTCTGAAACAAAAGCCTCTCTCCCGTCTCCCATGGCTTCTCATATCGTTTCAAAGCTTCGTCCTGACACAAAACCCTCTTACTCTTCTTGTTTCGAACATCTCCCACGATTCCCCCCCCCCTATTAAAGAAACAAATAAGGAGAAAATTTGTTGCACGGAAGCTTTCGCCGTTTCTGTAGTAGGTGGCTTCAAGAGTAGAGATTAAGAAACAAAGAATTGAATCAATGAAATGATGATTGATTTGGTGGGTTTTCGTTTTTGCTTAAGAAATAAAAAAGGTTTGAACTTGCTCCTTCCTCTTCTGGATTTTCAGAACTTACAGAGAAGACAGGGTACCCTATGCGATGGAGCAGAATGCACATCGCCCGATCTCTCGTTTTCATCGCTGTGATAAAATAACTGCAATATAAACTCATGGGTAAAATTGCAAATAATTACTTTTAAGTATCCTCTTGGACACCGAATATGGGAACACTTAAAATATGTACAACAAAAATGAAAACACAATCATCGTAAAATATTCAATAGACACGTCATACGGAATATTTAAAATTCAAATTAATGATTAAATTCATTAATAAGACAATATCAAAAATATTATATTTTGATACAAAATATAATTATTGTTATCCAAAAATAAGATAAATTTCTTGAGCAAAAATGAACTCAAACAAAATTTATTACAAATTAAAATTAATAATTAATAATTAAAAATTAAATAATATACGTATTTTGACGTTGGACAAGAGTATCTTGTCCAACACTATATAATAAGTTAAAAATTTAAAAACCTGCATGTCGGTACAGCTTAGCCCACCAATTGCAAAATTGAGGATTAATTTTAAATTATTTATATAATTGTCTATTGTGGTACAACACATTTAAAAACGATATTGGTTATTTTTGGACTAGTGCGATGTGATTAGTATATCATGATTCTATTTGAATAAACCAAACATCAATGTATATTGTATTTATTTGAATACAAAAAACAACAGTCACATGGAATTAGGTTTTCCCCAATTATCATCAAAACGTATTTTGTAAAATTCAATTTTTACTTTTATTAAATTAGTATTTAATTCAAAATTAATTAAAAAAAGTTAAAAATATTATTTTATAAAATCATAATCATTTACTGATGTTTCTAACACAATTTTTTAAATCACAATTAATTATACAAGAATCATCTCATAGCATAGCACAATGATTTCACCTTATAGCATGTCATGGTTTGTCGGGTGAGTTCTATTTACCCCATTTCACCTATTCTAATGCATTTCGCCAAGGTTGGAATTGCTAATTGAGTGATTTTCTTACCATTATTTGGACAAAAATATATTACTTTTTGTGTAATTTTAAATTTTTAAATCACATGAATATATATGAATTGTTTAGTATATTAAATGAAAGACAGAACACCTGGAATCATGATCTATGATATTAAAATATTTTAGGTCATGTGGCTGAGTTGCATGGTACATGTAAATTTATATTTTAAATATATAAATTAAAATAACTTGTGAAATTTATAAAAAATAACGGTATATTGGGGAAATTATTAAATTGATACTTATGTAAGTGGCTCAACTTGACTTTAGGCCCAAATGCTAAAAAATGACGGTGTTTTGGATATGATTCTGACTTGTAAGCTCAAATGGTAAATTTAGGTCCACTATTTCAATTTTCTGTAGTGGAAGACTGGGATTATTTTATCCATATTGATGCATTGCGCTGGGTCGCCTCTTTCGCGTCTGAGCCATGAATTATTTTAACCTTACGCGTGTTATTGGGGTATATGATTTTCTGTTGATGAGTAATTCATCAGGCAATAGCTGTGTTCCTGCTGGTAATTTGTTTTGATTTATCTTCTATCACCAGCACATGCTTTCTGTTGATTAGTAATTCATCAGGCAATAGCTGAGTTCCTGCTGGTAATTTGTTTTGATTTATCTTGTTGGGTAACCCAAATCTTGATTCAGAATGCTTATCAATGTTTTTCTGATTTTATTCAGGATTATTAGTCACTTAGATATGTTAAACTCTTCATGCTTCTTCCCATAAAGTGTAATTCCAAATTAATTTACAATTGGTATCCTGCAAAGACTATTGGTATTTTATTTCAGATTTTGTAAAGAAAGGACCACCACAAAACATTAGTTCTTAGATAAAATGCACCAATGCTTGAAATCATTAGTTTAGCAGAAATGCATACTGTTTCAAGTTGATTTTTTAGTACTGATAGTTGTATAGAACTTTATATGGTGTATGTTTAGCTAACGGATAGCTATTTCCAAACATCTGTTGTTAATTTCGTTGACAGGGGACTGATGCATTTTTTTCTTCAAAGAAGTCGAAAATTTGCTGGTTGTTTATGTTTCCCTCTTCTGGATTCACAATTTGTCATTTTGTTGTTATTATTGCATGAAGGATCTGGTTGAGTTCTAAGTTTCTTCAAAGATAATGAATGGCCTGGAAGCTGCAAAATCCATTTCTAACAGGTTTAACCGGCTACATCCTCTGTATCTTATTTTTCATTTTTCAGTGTTATGATTTTGAAATTTGCTACTTATGATGGCAATTTAATTGCCTGTGGGAAATCAGTTATCTAGTTCTCTTGTATGGAGAATCAGTAGTTTTATAGTCTTTCAATTGTGAACTGATCACAGAACTTTTTCAGAAATGATTTGTTTGAAAACTCTGCCTGTCTTGCAGTTTCTGGTATTTGGGTATGAAATTTGGGTGGTATGAATGTGGGCTTTCTGCTTTTTGCATACTAAATTGTGGGAGTGTTATGTTTTATTAGATTTCGTGTTTGTATATGAATTTACGTGATGGAAAATTCTCATAATTTTTTTGAAATTTTGGCTTGCAGGAACCCAAATTGATACAATAAAAAGGTGAAGAAGGAACAGGTAGATGTTTTGTTGAAAGTTAAATTGACTAAAGTGAGATTGAGTGAATGTATTAAGGAGTTAGGTTTGCATATTTGTTTCATCTTTATGAAGTGTTCGATTTTTCCTTAGGTTAGGGTTTGCCGTCCGAACAATGTTTTTGAATTTCTTTGTTCAGTGACTTTTTTACAATCAATTGTTTTGATTTCTTATATGACTAGGGTTTGCCACCTTAACATACTGGTCGATTGTTATTTTAATTTCATTATGAGGTGACTCTTTTACTATCAATTGTTTTGATTTTTTATATGGTTAGGGTTTGACGGCCGAACAATATTGCCGACTGCTTTTAAATTTCATGTTATGTCTTTATTCTGTAATATTTTTTGTGTCAAATTTGTGTAAGGAGATAATAACACGACACTTTGTGGACACTGGACACCATCTTTGATGGTCATTTTTTGTAGCAAACTTATTTATTGTTACCATTGTACGAGTTGTTGATAGTGATGCAACTTAAAAGAGATGCATGCTGCATCATTTTTATCTGCAGACATGAACAATTCTAAATAAGAAATCAAATATGTGATAAAAATCAATATAAAATTTATATTAAAATATTAAAGATATGATGAGATATGCATCTCAAAAGACATATTGTGTTTAAGTAAGGGGGATAATCAATATGCTGTAGCATAATCTAAGGTTTCTTTTCACCAATAATTTATTGAGAAAAATCATATATTCGAACTTAGAAATTATAGTGTTTAAGAGGAATTGACAAATGTAAAATGATTTTTGAGAGAATAGTAAGAAGTTTTAGTAAAGAAATAACGGTAAAGATGACATCTATATATCTCTCATGTAAAATTTTTAATGATTTTCAACTAATGCAAAGTAGTTGTTCTATCATTTTTTGTTAGATTCATTGGTGATGTTTTTTGAATATTATGCATCAAATTTGCAATATAAAGAGTGTTTGTACAAACAAGTAGTGCATATGGATGTGAAAGAAATTGAAATATATTTGAAAGAATATATACCAATAAAGTAAATCGACTTAAATCTCAACGTTTTAATAATTTAGTTATATATATTACAATATAAAGTTTAAGGCAAATGTATTTTTATTATTTTATTTTTCATGATTATATGTTAGCTTTAATGTTTCAATATTTTATATTATTTTGATCGTTTTATGCATTGTTGATGGAATTTAAAGATGATCTTATATAATCCAATTGATTGAGATAATCAATTACAAATTCATGAGTGGGTTATGGAAGATGAAAATAATTCATTTTTGGATAATGAATAAATTGCTATTCTTTTGTATGAGATGTTCCAAACCCGACAAATGAGAATAACCAAATTGAAAGTATTGATACCTATAGAGTTGTAATGGCATAATTATAATTGAAAATTTACTATTTAAATGTTAAAATTGTTCATCAATTTCGTATGCTTGCTTTTTTGTTTATTATATAAACTGATTTTTCACTATGTGGTTACATATTAAATATCATAATTTTTAATGTATCCATCCATTATTTTTATCTATAAAATGATTAATTTATACTTATTTTCATGATGATTATGATATTCAAATAGTATAAATAAATCATGAATACATTACAATTTTCAACCTATGCGGCACCGATTCGTCGGACCAACTCGGTGTGACTTGACTCGACACGATTCGACAAGAATATAAGAGTCGGATTTTCGACTCGTTTTAAATTAAATAAAATACTATTAAATACCGCAAAATAGATAAAACAATGAAATATATAAAAGTTTAAGAATCATACCATAAAACATAGTTTTTGTTTTATGCAAAAATAAAACATAAACAAAGAACACCTGTTCATAACTAAGAAAACCTAAAGTCTAAAAAACCGATAGTTTTTTTAGAAAACTATAAAAAAAGTTACAAAATATAACATATTTCCGGATTTGGGGATGACGGATGAAGGTGGGTCTCCAGAACAAATAATTGTATAGCAGTGCGGGGATAACAGTTGAGAATGAAGGGGAAGGTCTCTAGAATTGTAATCACTTAAAATCTTAATCTAATTGACAAAAGTTTCGTGGCGATTGAGGGGCTAAAAGTCCATAACTACACCTGCAATTGACGGAAGGAGAAGAGAATTGTTAACCTAGAAGCTGAAATTCGATTCTTTAAAAACAATCACAAAACGGCATCGTTCCCACGCGAGTCGCGTGTCGATGCGAGTTGGGCCAAGTCCCGTCCCGGACGCGCCCAAAACTGAAAAATCGGCTAGTCCGTGCCGTGCAGTTTTCAACAATGTTTAAATGAATTATATATATTATTTTATTAAAATATAAATATTTATTAATATTAACCAGTCCATTATATCATAATGGTATATGAGGGACGATATGAAAAGATTGATTAAATGGAAGTTCAATACTTTGATGTACTTTACAGGGTTTAGGGTTTATTTGGATTTCTAAGAGTCGTACTCGAGGACAAAATCAATATTCTTTTGTTAAAATATTATAATTAACAATAAATATATTTATATGTGTTATATAATCCTCTTATACAAAATAATAAATTAAGTAAAAAATATAGATGATACTCAATGTTTATACCGAATTAGACGTGACAGAGAAGAGTATTTCAAGATATAAACAATTCCAAATGAAATTTGTTTAATAATAGTTTTCATTTTCAAAAAATGAAATAAAAAATTCAACTTTAATTTATTAGACATTTTGAATCTGATACATTATTGTTTTAAAATAATAAATTCAAACATTTATTCCGCCGAGCCACTCACACCAAATCACGTGAATTATTATCATAATTTATTTCCAATGAAATAAATGCAGTTTATTATCTGCCTAATTAATTAATTTCTGTCAATTATCACAACTAAATATGCACAAATGAACCCTATTTAATAAATTATTTATTTACTAGCAAATATTCTCATTCCCTCATCCCTATGTTTATTTTTCTCACATTTGCATTCCTTAATTAAATTTGATCAAATCCAAAATATATAAAATCATGGGGGTTATATTTATCAATGTTTTAATATCGACAGTATCACAAAAATCAGGCGATACCGTGTTTTCGGGTTAAAACCTTGGTTTTTTTGGATACCGCCTATAAAATAAAAATTGGTATCAATTGGTATACAACTATACCAGTCATATTGATCGGAACGAATAAAAATTTTTAAACGATATAAAAACATTGATATTTATTACAAAAAGGTATGTTGATTTTCAAAAATTGCATTTATGAATAATGGGTCAAGTTTCACCTTTTTCATTTATCATTTAACCAGTATAGAAACTTTCATTTATTCCACTTTGTAACAATTAAGGTTTATGAGTATTATTACTGCAAAAATATTGTTCAAAATCTCATAGATTCATTGGTATACGACATTTTTACCTCATGATTTACATAGAATTATGGTACCATCAATATATGAACCAATATCAATGAATGACACCCACCTTCCTGGGATCACGATCTGATTTAATCTAGTAGGATATTATTCATGTTGGGTCAAACCCGTCCATTGAGCTTGTAATCCAACTCTCACAATTTCATTTTATCCATAGTATCGAGCCATTTTTTAGTTGTCATTCATCATGAAACTTCCTCGATGTAGCTTGCTTAACATATTGGTATCTTATATTAAAAGGCTAAGTCAAGACAATTATTAATGATATAATTTCAATTATAAATAAGAACATTTCTATTTCCACGATATATGTTAACACAATATTTAAACATTCAATCTCAAGTTGAAATGACCTTAGTATAGTTCATATTTGCTTCAAAATGCTTGGTAGTTCTCGAATTATAGATCAATATATTTTTTCCATATAAGCTCGATATGCTTTTCTTCTAGTGTCATGATCAATTCCGTCTAAAATCAATGTCACTGGATTTATCTAAGGTGGCTCTCCACACCTCATCATAGCTGTTATAATGAGTTTGACTAATGTTTTAAAAAACATAACACTCATTAAAACATTAATATTGAAGGTTAGATTGTTTCAAACAATGATGAAGAATTAAATTTTAAAACGAAAAGTGTCATTTTTTAATGTTGAACGTTTTATATAACTTACGTTGGGTTGTGCATGAAAATCCGGCTATCCGAATATTCGAAGTAATCGAATCCTAACCGAACTGATTTTTCGGATACCTGAATTGTAAATATTTTTCGGATATCCGAACCGATCGGGTTGGATACGGTTTTTGAAAACTCATATATGATCCGATACTTATTATTATATTATACTATATTATATTATGAGCCACTTTGTGTGATGAATATTTAAAAGAATTAGAAGATTTGGAAAGAAGTATATATAAATATATGTATCATTTAGTGTAATATTTGTTTTTTTCGTTAATATTAATGTTTTTATATTTTATTCTTATTTTGTAGAAATAATCGATATGGAAGAGTATCAAGTAATTAACACCGATGATTGATTTTTGAAATTGTGTTTACGAATATATAAGTGAATTGTGTTTATTGTTTTGCAAATTAGTGTATTTTGAAAAAAACCATTCATTATCTACATGTTTTTGTTTTAATTTAATTCTTGTATTGAATTTAAGTTTTATGTTATAGATGTTTGAAAATCTGAACATACGTTTTGGCTGTTTTATAATTTGTAAGTTTTGTAAATAAATAATTTTTTTGTGATTACTGACAATTTTTTATAATAAATTATAATTTAAAAATATATATTTGGAAACCCACATATCGATCCGTAAACCGATCCACTTTTACAGATTGATTTTATATCATCACAAAAAATTGATGATCGGATCCGTGCACACCCCTAAACTTACATATTCAAATGATATAAGCGCATCACATATTGGTGTAGATGGGGTTTAGGTTATAATTCAAAATAATTAGTTTAGTGTAATCTTTTTCAATAGGATTCGGAATACAATGTGTTTTATTTTAAGATGTAAACGTTGTTTCCTTTTTGGGGTCCACAAATGCCTTATTTTAAATATACATGGGCTGGGTGGCTGAATATAAAATGGAGTATGACGTGTAATTATTCTATTGCGCCATCATCATCATCTATCCAACTAACTTACAATAAATCTCTTTCATTTGATCAGTTTTGTTACTGATTTGGACCAGTAGTAATCTTTCTCCAACTTTTTGTACCCGTAATCATTGTACCCAAAAGATTCTTTTGTCCAAATGTAAATGTATAATATAAACTAAACTCGAAACTTGTATGTTTATTTTTAAATGAGAAGGATTGAAGACAGTCAGGAACAGCAGAATCTGTATGTTTCCCCAAGTGAAAACTGAAATTCCAGAAGATCAAATCAGTGTGAATCTTCATATTCCAAAATAAGTTAACTGCCCTTTCTCTTACATCTTCATTTCTTGTGTCTTTTTCTTCAGCCCCCACCTCTCGAATTTTTGTCAGTTCATCATCTCATCTCTCTTTAAGCTTCATTTTTCTTGCTAATCTGTCACTGGTTTTCTCTCTTTCGCGTTTTCTTAAATGGGTTGTGTTTTTCAGTGATCTGAATGATTCAGATCGACCAACAAACACATTGCGCTTCTTCTATTAAACTCTGATTATTGAGAAATGGAAGGGAGAATGCAGAATTATGGAAAGCTTAGTCCTGGAAGAGCAAAAGTATGGACTGAAAAATCTCCTAAATATCACTATAACTTGCAGTCCCAGCAGGAAAATAACTGTGGCCATAGAGTTCCAGTGGTTTATTATCTATCCAGCAACCAGCACCTTGAGCATCCACATTTCATGGAAGTTTCTATATCTTCAAGTGACGGTCTTCACTTAACAGGTTGAGTATTCGGATCCCAAAACCGAAACAGCCATTTGTGTTTTGCTGTTAAACTAAGCTTTTCTTTATGCTTCTATAGATGTGATTGAGAGGCTTAATGTTCTTAGAGGTAGAGGAATTGCAGCAAAGTATTCTTGGTCTTGCAAGAGGTGGAATTGTGTGGATTTTGAGTTATTTCGGAGTTTTTTATGTCGTTTTTGTTTGATGCAGAAGCTACAAGAATGGATATGTATGGCATGATATTTGTGAAGATGATCTGATTATTCCTGCACATGGAAATGAGTATGTTCTTAAAGGATCACCCCTTTTTGAAGAATCATATTCAGGTAATTCTTCTCAATTTCTTCCGTTCCTACAAGTTCCAATCTTTTTAATGTGTAGGTGCCTTTAGTCCTGCTGAAACCAAGTTGAAAGAACGAAGCCAGCGTCGAACCCGAGATGAATCGTCATCATCATCAAACTTGGCTGGAAGAATAAGAAGAAGCAGTCAAACTGATTATGCTTCGCCACCGCATCACCGGTATTGCACGTCTGCCGCGTCTCCAGATTGTTCCATAGTCATGAAAGAACCCTCGCTAAATTGTGGAGCTCCACGTTTCATTAATGCTTCGACACAGACCGATCCCGAAGCGTTTGAAGTTGTTGAAGATATAAAAGAAGGTTCTTTGTCTGAAACTTGCAATGAGAAGCAGGATTTTGAAATGAAAGTGAGTTCAGAGATATGTAGGGAGTTCGTTTTGACACCTCTTTCGACATCAAGCGATTTGTTCCCAGGATACATGACTAATACCTTGGAATCTCTCATTCGGGACGATATTCGAAAGCTTAATACCCTTAAAAGAACTTCTGAATCAGAGGGGCCTAGAGCACAGCATAATATAAAGCTTAAGCCAGCAAATTTGATCATGCAGCTCATCTCTTGTGGTTCAATTTATGTGAAAGATCGCAACCTCATGGTTCCCTCATACAATCATTCTTTTGCACATCCGAAGTTTACTACTTCGACATTCTCCTCGTCATTTATGAACGCAGAGCTCGATTCACTTACAGAGAATCCTCATATTACAAGTTTGAAAGATAAAGAGTACTTTAGTGAACGTTTAGCTCAAACCATGATACCCAAGGATCATCATTATCCTTCCTCTTCCAATAATGAAAGGTGAGCAAACTTTCTTCATTACAAAAATGGTCATTCTTATCCTATGATTCATGTCGTGTTACAGACAAACAATGCTCGATTATGGTAAACCAACATTATCTCACCGGAGAACTCAAAGTTCACGATATGATGCCTCAACACATGGAAGTGAGCGAATGATCATCCCTACAAGTCAAGAGGAAAATGTGACAAAGATTGAAGAAGTGTAAGAATCTTACAATAGTTTTCTTCATTTACTTCAGTTTTTGCGCATGAGTTTGATTTGTTTTTGTCTTTGATCTCTTCCGTGCAGACTTGGTTCGGGTGCCCGTGTTGTTATACAATCTGCAAAATCCATATAGCAGCAAAAGCAGGCACTACAAGGCATGTTCAGGATCATTTGCAGAATAGCTATCCCAATATTTCATTCCTTTATTAGCATAATTTATCAAGAAATTGAGTAAAAATAATAATCTCTTTCATATTTTCAAGTGTTTGTGGACAATATAAATGCATATAGGTATGATTAATCAATATCAGCATGCACATAATCCACGAAAACAAAATTATTCTGCTGCTGATTCACAGCATAACCAAATGCAGCGCTAAGAATAGCAGCAGAAGCAAGAGCTATCCTTAATTTCACGTCCCCGGGAATGCTGGAAGTTGCCATGAAAATGATGGCTGCACCGATGAACACCTTCTGCAATGTTTTTAACAAATTGTATCCTTTTCTACATGATGCACATTTAAGGGTATGTTGCTCGTATCTATCCAGCATCTGTGATAAGTCATACTCATAGATTTACTAAACAGTAGATCGATAAATCTCGTATATAATCAGTAACCTGGCGTTTTGAGAAGATGGTGGATGGTAATGGCTGTTGACTAGTGTTTCCAAACCACTGAGGTCCGCTGCTTCCATGCCGTCTAAGCCAGTTCCTGAATGCCAAGACGAAACGATCGGCTTGCGTGGGAGTGAAAGTTATTTTCGTATATTCTTGGTTTATATCTGTGGAACCATCGCAAGATTGTGCAAGAAAAATCTTTTCTTGTCCCTGAAGTACTATCATGTCTCCATCGTACACCTTGTTTGATGTCCAATGCTCGTACCAACGGGGAATCACCTGTTTTCGAATCGAAAATAAGATATCAGGAGAAGTAAAATCCTCTAATGCCAAATTTTTGAGCTGTAAAAGGTCTTACCTGCCACCAAGCAGGCCCTGGCATGGTGAACTGAAAGAAATTTCGGGCACTACAAACTATCGAGCGTGTCTTCCCCGGTGCCATCGGAATGTTGAAGGAGCAAATCCATACAACCCACTTTTGCTCACCGATAAACGGAAGCTTTGTGTCGATTTCAATCCTTTGAATCAAACAAGAAAATTGTTTGATTGCTGAAAATGGAATAACAAGTATAATTGCTCTGGTTTTTCCCTATACTTACTTGTTCATGGCATAGCATGGAGCAATAAACTTAGCAGTGATTTTCGGGTTGTCGCTATTTGCACCAGAAAAACCCCAAGGTCCACTTGTCTCCATCTTGAATGGTAAAGGCTTTGCTCTATCCCTTCTTCCAGTAACCTAAAAACGGGCCAGTATGACGATGACAAGATACCGCAACGAGCACAGCTATTTCTATGAAAAGTTTAAAATGTTCATTGTAATTTACCTTGTGATGTGCAAACTCAATGTGTGAAGGATCAGAGACATTCTCCATCAAAGTATCATATCCATAAAACAAATCACGCTGAATTGTAACAGAGGAGAATTCCGGCTTATCGAAATCATCTGGCAACCTATGAAAAAGATGAGCATTTAAGAAGAATTTGCACCTTGTTAAAATTCCATTCATGTACTAACAATAGAATGAAATTTAGAAGCATAAATTACATGGGAGGTTCTGTGGCTTTAGCTCTTTCCCAACCATTCTCGTCTGGCCAAACAAAGAGTAGTCCTTGAGAAGCCACTGTGGGAAACCTTGTAGCACATGCCTTCGGTGACTTGATCGCTCTAGCCTCCGGACCCTCGGATGCTGCCTGTGGGATACGCGTGCACGAACCAGATCCATCAAAAGACCACCCGTGATACGAGCACTGTATGTGTCCATTTTCATCGAGTCTACCTTCCTATAAAATAAAACATCAACATTGTCAGTGAACACTTAAACTAGATTTTGGAATTCAATTTTTCAATGTTTCAATTCAACGTTTAAGATGGGAAATATAGAGCAAGCTAACATAGAAATAAATGAATGGAACAGTTTACAGGGTATCGATCAAGGAGCACATTCAAGAATTGGGCACAATAAAAAGCTGTAAACTTGCAAAAAATGAAAAATTCTAAGGAGAAAAGTGAATTACCGATAAAGGGGCGAGCCTATGGGGACATTTATCATCAAAAGCAACCCATTGTGAAGAAGAATTATCAAACCAGAGAACAAGATCCCGATTCAGCAGCTGAAATGGAGTGGGATAACGCGGGTCAAGGTCTTCAACAAGCGAAACTGGGTACCAATGATCTCTCCATGAAAATTTCGATGATGGTATTTCGTCAGAGTCGATTATAGGGTCTGTATTTTGTTGATCTTCTTCAGAAACAGTTGAAGCAGGAGCAGCCACACGCAGCAAATTCTTGGAGACCCTTCTCTTTCTCCTCGAGGGAAAACTGCAAACGATGCGAGGGCAGAGAGAAAGGTGGGGAACACAGGCTGTGATAGAAGAATAGGTGAATATAGACAACGACGACAGCGTCTCTAAAGCCGCCATATGAGTTTCTGGTTGCTAAAAGATAAAAATCTCGTATTTATTGTCAATTTGAAACACAAAAGGTTGTAAGCAAGGGATTAAAGACCAGGACCATTGTTGTGGCCTGTGGGAACTGGGAAGGCTAAGGAATGGAAAAACAATGTGCTCGATCCATTGCAATTGTAGACAAAATCTTTGCGTGCAAGTTTGAGATTGCTTGTACAATGTATACCTCTGACACTGGTCCATACTTACAATTCCGACATGGAACCTGAGACACTGGTTTTGTAATAAATTCATCAAATTCTTATATTTTCTACAAAATACACCACAATACAACCCAAAAGATCTCAACTTGATTTACCCTATAAAATATATTTAAAAAACAATAAATTGATAAATGTTTTATTTTTATCATCATACATAAATGACTAAGAATTATTAGAAAGGAAAAATGATTTAATATAAAATGGACTATGAAATTGACTCCTTATGTTTTAACTCGACCTCGTAGAATTTGTCATTTTCAAAAGAATCAAATTTTAGATACTTCTTGAATGATATTCAAGAAAAAAATTCTGACTCTTACACACATATATATATATATATATAGTATTTTAGTCTTTTATATAATCGTGTTGGAATGATAGTTGTTTTTAGTAATGGTGACGAAAATACAAAAAAATAATGTTAAACTCAACACGATTTATCTTATGTTTAAAAAAATCACGTTTTAGGAAATTACGTTGAAAGCGCTAACTTCCCACCACTAATCTAAAGAAACCCATTAATTCTTAGCCCATACATGGATATATTAGATTTTATAAATCTCATTTAGATGATCTATTGTATTGGATAAACAAATACCACTATGGCGACGTAGGGAAAACCTCATTTTTATTACTGATTTAAATCGAAAGTGAAAAGTACCGCCGTTTGCGATTGCCTATTTTGATTGCGAACAACTTCCATTCTTGTTAAGCAATAGTGAATTAATTAAATATTCAATTCGCGATTACGAAAAGATGGTCAACATTGTCAATCGTGGATGTCAAAAACTGACGTATATGAGGCATACTATGCATGTTCGATTACCAATATTTCAGATTGCATAGATTACTTATGTTGACTTTTTTTATAAGCATTTACCCTAGCGACAAGTGTTATGAGAAACAAAAAATGAAAGTTGACTCATCCTAGATGCATTATTGGATCTAGATATGCATGTTTGAGAAGTTCAACGCATTAAACGTGGTCACACTCGAAGCACACATAAAATAGTGGATTTGGATAGACACATGTTCGTGTGAGAGATGGATTGTACATTTACTCCATTGTGGTCATGCTCTACGGTGTGTCAATATTACTCATATACTGAAAACAGCTTATTATTGATATTCAACTATGGAAATGGTTCATTACACGGATTTCGAATAGAATTAGGACCTAAGAGTGAGTGGCATGACCTTGGATGGAGATAACGACACGACCGTGATTGAGAGAAGAAATCATGGGTGGTCGAAGACAGACTGTACGAATAAGAAACGAATGGATACTCAAGATAATGCTTGACTTCATTTGTTATTTTTTTATTAATTTTGTTAATTATTTCATTCTAAAATACTAGTTTGTACGTTGTTTTTTTATGAATTGTCAAAAATATTAAGTCAATCAAAATGACAAAAAGGTAACAATGAAATAGAATACATAGAGAAATGTCAATGTGTTCAAGGTTTTTCGTGCTCCTTTGGTGAAAGGTGATCCCCAATGATGCATGTCCACCTAGTACGGATACATTGTCCTATTCTTTCGGACTCATGCGGTGGATCTCGTCACCAAAAAGAGTCACTCACTCGTTCTCTCATGCTCCGATTTCCGAGTGTTTATTGGGTCTATTATAGGAATACCATTATACTACTACATGACATACGAGGGGTGGCTCCATGGGACATAATGAAATTCACCCAGATTGCATAGACTAATATACATACCATATCATCTATATTTGTTCTCGTGTCAAGGAGGTGGTGTTGGGGCTTGGCTTGTATATAGAGGAGTGTTGTGTCAATAAGACGGCTTTGGATGCTCTCTAGGATTTGAGATATGTGTGGCGGGGTCGTTCTCATCTGGTAATCCACCATACAAGTATACATGCAATGAATTTGAATCATATGTCATTTTTCGAACAACAAATTGCGGGTTTCTATCAAAATCGTTCTAAGTTGAGTTGCATGTAAGTCAAAATACGTAGGTAAAGAACATTAAAATGTAGCATATATGAAATCATACATATATCTCGTACAACACATGTTGGGCCACTTCGCCACACCAATCTGAATGCATACTATCAGTGATACAAATGATCAATATCACTATCCTATGGTACTATATATAACACATCTGCTCAAATGTTTCAGTATCTTACTAATGGTATAAGAATTCAAATCGAGATCTCCATTAGCTAATACTGTCCATGTGGATTACCTCACAAAACTGATGATTTTCAACGCAATGTTTATGGGTTTCATCATAACGATACTCGATAGGGTCAAGAATTGTTACCGTGCACCCCAATTCTCTCCCTACTCTTTCAATGTTGTGTAGCTCCTCAATGCAGAAAAAAATCATTGACCCAATATTATTCTAAAGTGTGTACGTAGTTAGGTCGACATACACAATGACGACTTCATTGTAAGGCATCCAAATAACCTTCACAGAGTCATCGTCTTTATAAAATGCCTACTTAGCAATACCAAAAAATAACACAAATCTTACCTACAACTATGAATCAAATCAAATATGTGGGATAACTGAGGGCATATGCTCGACATCCTCTATATGCCCAAATATAAGACGCATAATTTCTTACGAGTAGCAGAGTAGCAGATGCATAGGGTCACCAAGAGATTGTCGTTGTAATACACCCTCTCACAAAAGTACGATAAACACAAGCTAAAACAAGTGACCCCAAATTAATTGGTTGATTTCGTCATTGTCGAGAAAAAGGTCCTAGCAACATTAACTTTTCTTGATCGCCATGAGTATCAGAAAACAAAGCACCACATACTAGTAGCTTCATTATCGCACGAGAACACATGCAACCAAACAAATACTTGGTTCTGTGGTCCTAAAACCGGGGGTGTCAACAGTCTTCCGGTTCGTTGCAAGACGAATTCGGTTGTAATTTATTTAATATGCGGAAGACGATTATGAATCAAATATAGAAGGGGCAAGACAATTTTAGAGTGGAAAACCCCAAAAGATAGGGAAAAAACCAATTGACTAAGAGTTAGAAATGCCCTTGGTCGATTCGATAAGCAAGTTGTTCATTACAAATAACATGTTTGTTCTTTAGACAACGAGGGGAATGAAGCTTATCAAAAATAAATCTATAGCCGGCCAATAAGAAGAGAAAAAAAAGAGGATCCTTTTCTTTGCCTCCCAAGTACCTCTTTTATACGTCTTTTGTGCTGCGTGAACAGTAGGGTGTCGTTTTGTGCCTGTCCCCTGCGGCTAGGTCGGCTTGTGTCAGGCGGGACAGCCGCCGGGCATGACTTTATAGGGCTGCACAACGCAAGGCCTTTCGGCACTACTAGTCGACTATCTCCAGACCAAAAGGAGGCTCATACGACTCCGTCGGACCTACCTCTGACAGAATTGTCAGAGGTTGTTATCACATGTTAAGGAATGTGGATGACCCGAAGCATAGCATGTGCGATGTGGACCAATCGATCCTGAAGAGGGGGATAAAGCATGACTCTATCGATAGGGACCGATCGATAAGAACGGGCATTCGGGCCCGACTGGCCTGGCTGGGCAGTCCATTCACGTGAGCTGGATCTGGGCCTCCAAGTTCGCCTTATGTCACTCGGACTGGCCTGGCTAAGCTTGGCCCTGACCAGGTTCGGGGTACCGGGTTCCGAGGGTCTCATCACTAGCCCCTCAGACTCTATCGCCATCATGGTGGTGATGTGAATTCGATTATCAGACTTAGAATGTTTGAGGCAGGAGTGCCCGATCGAACCAACGAAAGACCATACCCGAACTGGTCATGACGGTGTCCTTGAGGACCGATCCTGTACTTAAGAAATTTCAGAGCGTGAATTTTCAAATTAGAAATTCGTAACGGTTATGGGTAAAAGCGTAATTTTGGGCTCTATAGTAGCCAGCACCTTTTCGTATTCCAAAGCGGGGACATGCCATCATACTGCAACCGCTTGCAGTAGTGACGTGTCGCCTTGTGATTGGACAATGCGCTGCTATAAAAGTCGGGATTTTTGCTCTGTGCAACCATCGTTGTAACTCACGAAAAATTCTCTGAGCCCTAGAACTCTCTGGCGATTTTGCTTGACCGTCTTCCACTCTGATTTTCTCACAAATCTTAAGGTAACTATCCATGGCACCTCGTAGGGCTAGGTATCCAATTGTTTCTGAGATGGACTTCGAAGTATTTCGGGCCAAATTTTCAATCCCTGCCCATTATCCCATCTGGAGGGGGAAGGAAGACGTTCTCTGCTTCCTTCCCGCTGAGATTAATGTTCCGGCTAACGCCATACCCATTAGCTATACCTCCGTGAGGTCCGGCATGCAATTTCCCCTTCATCCTTTTGTCGCGGCCGTACTCCGGGAGATTCACTGCCCAACCTTCGCTCTTTTTCCGGGCAATTATGTCTACATAATCGCCTTTATCTTTTACTGTCACAAACAGGGGTAGAGACAACCCTAAAAGATTTTTTCAACCTATTCCTAGTGGGATCCCGCAAGGGAAAGAGTTTGTTAGGGGGTCGTAGGTTGTATTATCTAGTGATCCGAACGAATGATTGTATTATCGTTGATAAGGAAAATTCCCTTCATGAATGAGAATCTTGCTACGTCTGGATAGACATCCCGAGGGAAGACTTGTTGAAGGTCACCTTCTTATACTCCCATCCTGACATCGGGAAGTTGGACCGAAACCGGTTCAACCCATCCCGCCAAGATATTGCCAATACCTTGGCAATGCTTCCTCCTCCCGAAAGGCGTCTGAAACGAATAGACATACTTCGGGAGAAGAAGCTGCTACAGATAGGGGAAGCAGGTAGGACCAGTGCCTCTGCCTCGAAGGGGATATTCTCTAGCTCCGACTCGTCGGGGTAAGATGGATCGGGTACGACTTTGGTTTCCTTTAGTTCATATCTCCTGATCCTTATTATTTTTCTGTTGCAGATTCCACCGATACGATGTCTGGAAACCGACTTGCTGCGTTGGTTGCTGCTGCAAAGGCCAAAAAGGACGCCCAGCTGCAAGCATCCAAGACAAAGTTCAACGCCGCTGCTGGATCCTCACGATCCGCGGGAAGCTCCAGTAGTTAGAGGCCTGAACCCCGATCAATCGATGAGGTGGAAGAGGTGATTTCTAAAAGAATTCACTCGTTAGGCCTTCCCACTATGTACAGAATCGGGAATAACTCCCCTCTAGATCTTAATGTCGTGCGGTTGTTGCTGCAGGGGGTCGATGTGGGTGGAAGATGTCCCTCCATCCTCTAGCTTGGGAGTCGGAGTATCAAAGCCTCCCGTTCCCTCAACCATCCAGAGCAAGCGGGGCCCCGAAGAGGACGCCCCGAAGCAATACAAGAGGTTGCAATCGGCTGTGACTAGGTCTGTAGCCCTGATCCCAGTGAAAGGGATCACCATCGGGGAGAGATCGGCCCCCTCGTCGTCGAACCCTGAGTCCATTTGGGAGGCTATCCAGGAGATGGTAGCCTCCGTTTCCAAAGCCCGGGGACCGAAAAGGGTCCCCCCTCATGGAAAGACGCCACTCTTGAAGAATACTGGCTTTTGGGGAGAAAAAACACGCCTGGTATCGACGGCGCACTTCCCAGCCTGGTGCTATCCTATCTCGAGTCCCAGGCTGTGGTAACCTATATTCAACTCTCGTCGCCCCGATCGGGTCTTTGTTTTGATCAAGGTTGTTTCTTGCAGGCACATAGAAGGGCTCTGGACCTTACATCTGCCGTCCAGCTACGCCGAAACATCTCTTCGGTTTATGATGATCTAGAGAGTCGACTTGCCTTAGCTCAGCGTCAAGTTGAGATCAAGCAACAAGAGCTGGAATCGGTCCGAGCCGATCGGGACAGCTTGAATGGAGAACTGCTTGGAGCGGGCACTGAGCTTTCAATAGCTACCTCTAAGGCGGGAGAGGCCCAAGCAGCTGCGAACTCCGCAACGGCCCGTGTTTTGGAACTAGAGCGTCAGATTCAAGAATTATCTGACGAGAGCAACAGACTTCTCCTTCGGTCCCAGGAAGAAAAAGATGCCTTAAGGGAGGAAAATGATGCATTAAAGGAAGAGTTGGTTGGGGGCAAAGAAGCAACTGAGGGGGCGGTCAGGGAAGCCCTTCTCGGTTTTGCCCGATCGCCACTGATGTTTGCCTTAGCGGCAAACGTTTATGGACAGAGCGTCTCCCAATATATGGATAACATGAAGGACCAAATGATCAGCAAATTTGGTCTGGATCCCGAAGATGAGCGTTGGGAGACAATCGACCCCCTAACCAAGGATGGAAGCTTCCGTGAGATCCCAGAGCTAGAAGAACCCCCGTTGGAAAACGATCACAACTATCCCCTCTTTGATCTGATGGAGAGATCGGTCAATGAGATAGTTGAAGAGAGAGGAAAAAGATAGAAGATCTCAAGGCATGGATCCCTGAGAAGTCTGGATAAGCAGACAAGGAGGAAAGACAAATAGACTAAATCTCCAATTTTAAGTCCCTTCATTTCTGTATTTTGCTTTTGTAAACTCCATCTCTTCAATGAAATGTCTCTGCCAAGTATAAGATCGGGGTTCATGCTGAACCTGGACCAAACGGTACTTTCAACTTAACTTAGAATTTTGTTGGGCTTAATAAATTAAGGGATTTTAATTGGACCACACTTGAATCCGTCCTTGTAAAATATTATGACCTTGGCGGCGTTGTCTTGTTTCTTTATAAGTCTCATGGCAAGCTTAACCGAAGCCCCGGTTCTAAGAACAATCCCATGGCGAGCTTCGACATGCGCTTCGATTGACTAACTCTGTCCCTGTTATCTCGTTCATGACTAAGCACAGAGAAGCAAGAGTTGTTTCCAGGTGGTGGGTGCCATCGAAGGATAAATTAAGTTCGTAATAAGTTCTGGGAGTTTTGCAATTCATCTAAGAACTCAGCAAGCGTGGAAGCAACTGACTTGTCAGAACGATCACACTACTTAAGAGCCTTATGGATGGGACGCTACAGTCACCAGTCCGAACTCATCCAGAAAATCAAACTTCAAGATCGGTCACTCGCCTAGCTAGAAACAGTTTGTATTGCATCTTTTGTAACTTATTCGTATATGAGAAACATTTTACGGTTCAGAATTGCCAAATAGCGTCAGAGGTTTTATACAAAATATCGCCTTAGGTTCATAACGTTCGAGGTTCGGGGGATCTCCCTTCCATCCAAAGTCTCTAACTTATAAGCCACAGCCCCTATGTTCTTCAGGACTCGATAGGGCCCTTCCCAGTTCTTGTCTAGCTTCCCAACGTTTCTCTAAACTCTCACATTCCTGAGAACGAGGTCGCCTTCTGAAAATTCTTTGGGCAAGACCCGTTTGTTATGAGCATGCTCCATAGTTCGCTAATAAGCACACATGCGCGCCTAGATGGCGTTCCTTTTCTCTTCAATCATTTCCAAGTCTAAGGATCTTCGTTCATCGTTCAGATGCTCGTCATATTGGGTTATCCGAGGTGATCGTATGGCGACCTCCACTGGACTGACCGCTTTGGACCCGTATACCAAAGAAAATGGAGATTACTGAGTCATTGAGCGGGGTGTGGTCTGGTAAGCCCAAAGAACCTCGTAAATGTGATCGGGCCACTTTCCTCCCAAATCTTCCAACTTAGTTTTTAATCCCTTCAGGATAACATTGTTGGATACCTCCGTCAATCCGTTAGTCTGGGGGTGAGCCACTGACGAGAAATGCTGAGCAATACCCAATTTGACACAAAGATCCCGAACGGCTTTACCGCGGAATTGAAGTCCATTGTCTGATACAAAAGCTCGAGGTACTCCAAAGCGGCTTATAATGTTCCTCCATAAGAAGTGGAGGAACATAATAGCCACCGCATTAGCCTCGATCCACTTCGTATATTATTCAACCGCCACAATGCAGAACTTTCGCTGATGGACCGATCGAGGAAACGGTCCCAATATATCAATCCCCAATCTGTCAAATGGACAAGGAAGTGGAGTCATTGACAGGGATGCTAGTGGCAATTGGGGGATAGGAGAATGGTGTTGGCAAGCAGCGCAACGTCTTGTGTACTTTTTAACATCCTCGAGGAGCGTTGGCCAAAAATACCCGGCCTTAATAATGCGATGATATAGTGATCGGGCCCTAGAATGTATACCGCATATCCCTTCATGAACATAAATCATGACGACCTCAGCCTCAATAGGGGATAGGCATCGCAAGAGCGGGCATTTAAAACTCTTCTTGAATAATTGACCGTCATTTAGCACATATCCCTTAGCCCGGGTCTCAATCTTTCTGGCCTCAGATGCAATTTCAGGTAGATGGCCATCGGTCAGATACTTGACAAAATGGTCCATCCACGTGGGCTCCCCTGGTGAGTCAATGTTGTTTATTTTCAAGTCATGAAGTTCATGGCATAAAGCACCAGCTTCCTCAAGCGACTGTTCGGTCACAGAAATTTCGACATTCGGTCTTGAATATGGACCGATACTGTGCCTTGTCCAATGTATGGTAGGCTTGTAGCCAGTCTGGCTAATGTATCGGCCACCTTATTTTGTTCTCTAGGCATATGGTCAAGTGAGAATTCACGGAACTTTCTTGACAACTCCAGGACCTTTGCATGGTATAGCTTCATGGTTAGCTCATGTGTTTCAATCTTCATACGAATTGCTCCACCACCAACTTGGAGTTTGATAACATTCGCACTTTAGCAACTCCTATCTTTCGGGCTAAGGTCATCCCTGACAGCATGGCCTCGTATTCCACCACGTTGTTCGTTCCAGAGAACATGAACTTTACCGCGGAATGGATAACGTCGCCTTGAAGTGTAGTAAGGGTGATGCCCGCTCCTTTTCCCCCGAAAGTTGATCCGTCAACATAAATGACCCATCGGTCGTCCTCCTGGTTCAGAAATATGACTGATCGTGTCATTTCGACCACGAAATCCGCGAGGACTTGAACATTGATCGCCCTTCGGGGAACAAATTCCAAATACATGGATCTGATCTTGATTTTCCACTTGACCAACCTTTCATTGGAGTCCGTCTGATTCAAAACTGCCTTCAGAGGTTGATCAGTAAACACATAAATCTTTCGGCCTTCAAAATAGTGCTTAAGCTTGGATATAGCCTTCTGCAAAGCCATCATGAATTTTTCTAAAGTAGTGTATCTGGTTTCGGCAGGTACCAGAGAATGACTCACGTAGTAGACAGGTCGGTGAACGTTATCTCCAATGGTTACCAAAGCCGTGCTGATTGCGGCCTCCGATACGGCCAGATATAGCCCTAAAGGTTCATGGCAGGTCGGGCTCACCATCACAGGAGGAGTGCTCAGATAAGTCTTCAAGTATAAGAAGGCCCGATCGCACTCTTCAGTCCAACCAAGATGGCTTGCTTTCCTTAACACCCTAAAAAAGGGGAGGGCCCGATCCGTGGATCTAGATATAAACCTGCTCAGCGCTGCCAATCGGCCAGTAAGCCTATGGAATTCTCTCTTGTTTCTTGGAGGTTCCATATCAATGATCGCCTAAACTTTCTCAGGGTTAACCTCTATTCCTTTCTCAGAAACGTAATACCCAAGGAACTTGCCACTTCGGATCCCGCAGCAACACTTGTTCGGATTTAGTTTGAGCTTATATTTACGGCATAAATCGAAACAACGAGACAAATATGGAATATGGTCTTCATCATTCATGGATTTGACAATCATATCATCAACATACACTTCCATAACGTGTCCAATCAAATCTCTAAAGATCATGTTGACCAACCTCTGGTATGTTGTTCAAGCGTTCTTTAAGCCGAAAGGCATAACCTCATAACAATACACGCCATCTTCCGTCATGAATGATGACTTTTTCTGATCTTCCTTAGTAAGAAAGATCTGATGATACCCGGAGTAAGCGTCCATGATGCTCATCATTGTGCTGCCAGCTACAACATCCACCAATCGGTCAATATACGGTAGTTAGAAATGATCCGACTCACAGCTCTTGTTGACGTCGGTAAAATCAATGAACATCATCCACTTCCCATCTGCCTTGGAGACCCCCACTGGGTTCTCAACCCATTCAGTATAGTGAATCACCCTAATGAAACCCGACCGTAGCAACTTGTCTACCTTGACCTGGATGATCTCAATTTTCTTAGGAGAGTAACGTCTCCTCTTTTGCCTAATAGGCTTTGTTCTGGGCTCAGTGTTGATCCGATGCTCACTCTCAGATTGGTCAATTCCCGGCACATCGTCTGGGGTCCAAGCGAATATGCCTACTTTGCTTCTCAACAAGCGGACCAGCTCTTCCTCGAAAGTAGGGGCCAAGTGCGCCCCGATGCGAGTAGTCTTGGTTGAGTCATTCTCAACCAAGTTGATCAGCTTGAACCCAACGGGTTCCATGGCCTGCCTCGGGTGCGAGGGCTCTTCCAGCAGATCCATCTAAGCTCTCTTTATTGGTGCCAAGGTTCGGCACGAGCTCATGTAGCACTGTCTTGCTACTTTCTGGTTCCCATTGACAGAGATCACTCCATGAGTGGAGGGGAACTTGAGTATCATGTGGTATGTAGAAGGGACCGCCTCAAACTTATTGAGACCGGTCCGTCCAATAATTACATTGTAAGCCAGATCGACTTCAACGACAATGAACTCCAGGGTTTCCAATCGGTCCCTACTTGGCTCCCCCAAAGTGACCGGGAAAAGTATCTTCCCGCACGGGATGACACTCCTTTGATCGAATGCCCAAAGGGTTATGTTGGCGATAGGGAGATCATGAGCCGTGGCTCCCAGCATCTCAACCACTTCACGCTTCATTAAATTGCATGAAGCCCCAGTGTCCACCAAAATCCTATGGACGCGTCCGTCGGTGATGATTCCAGTGATGATGAGAGGATCATCACAGGGATCGGTAACCCCTTCCTGATCGGCCGCGGTGAAGGTGATATCGCCCTCAAAGGCAGAGGACCGCTCAGCCGATTCATATTTGACTAGCGCCACAGATTCATAGCTTTCGGGAAACTCCTCACACGCTGCTCTCTTTTGGTCCCTGACCGACTCCTTGATTCTTGTTCCGCCGGAGATAACATAAATATCTCCGGCGACCTCTCTTTCCCTAGGCACCTCCTCATTCGGGGGAGGTTGGGTGCCTACTTCAGCAGGTGGGGGACCTGCCAGCTCCCGCCTTCCACCTTCGTTCTGCGGGGCTCTGCCGCCACGGCCCCGCCATCTCCTCCTTCGGCCCTGGCCACGGTTTTCTTGGACGTGCTGACCTCTATCTTGTTCGGGTTGGGGGGACCTTCGATCCCCTGCCCGATCTTTGTAGTGTCGAGGCTGGCCCCAATTATCTCTCCCTCTCGGCCTGTGACGATCGTCACCTTGATGGCCCGTTCGGGGAGACTCCGCTCGCTTGCCCTTATGAATATTATAGTCGGGCTTCTCCTTATGGCACATTACTCTATCTGGAAGGGACGGTAAGATGTTCCCTGTTTCCTTCCGGCGGAGATGAATGTGCCGGCGTCCGCTATTCCAGTAAGCTACGCCTCTTTAAGGTGCGGGCTTCGTTTTCTGCTGCACCCTTTTGTAGCGGCCGTGCTTAGGGAGATCCACTGCCCCACTTTTGCGTTATTCCCGGGCAGTTATGTCTATATTATAGCGTTTATCTTTTATTGTCACCAACAGCGTCGGGCCCCAACCCTAGAACATTTCTTTAACCTGTTCTTGGTTGGGTCCCGAAAGGGGAAAGGTCTGTTGGGGTGTCGTAAGTTATACTATATAGCGGTGCGCACCATGGAGTGCGCCATTGTAGATAAGGAGGAGTCCCTCCATGCGTGGGAGGTTTGTTATGTGTGGATGACAGTTCCACAAGAGGATCTGTTGAAAGTATGGCCACGCTTAACACACCCACGCATAGGGCAATTGGACCGAAGCAGGTTCAACCCCTCTCGCACGGACACCGCAAACACTCTTGCGTTGTTCCCCCCTCCCGAAGCACGCCTTAAGCGAATAGATCTGCTTCGGGAGAGAAGATTAATAGATATAGGTGTTGCGGGTAGGACCGGAGCCCCAGCCCCGAAGGGGGTTTTATCTTCTAGCTCAGATTCAGATCCATCAGAAGGATCGGGTATGAGATAATACTTGTGTTTTAATTAATCCTGATCCTTATGTATCCGTTTTGCAGATTCAACTGAGACAATGCCGAGCGCCCGTTTTAAACGNCTTTTCTCCGTCGTAATTTCCAGTACCACCTTCCTTACGACAGCCTCCAAATCCTGTAATGTGAATGTTGGTGCTGGAAGACTGTCGGGAAGCACGTCACTATCATTCGTCGGAGTTGCAGTTGTCATGCCTTTGATTATCCTATCCCAGGAAGAGAACTCAAATGGGATTAGAAAAAATCGTCCCCACGGACGGCGCCAAACTGTTATGGTCCCTTTTTAGGGGGTACCAACAGTCGTCCGGTTCGTTCAAATAACGAACTCGGTTCTGATTTCTTTAAAATATGAAGACGATCGAAAGCGAGAAAATCAAAGTAAATGCACGACAATTTATAGTGGAAACCCCGTGAATTGGGGTGAAAACCACTCGACTAAGAGCTGATTATGCTCTTAGCCTGTTCACTAAAGAAATGAATCAAGGTTTTTTACAAACATGTTAACGAAAATGACGAGATAAAGAAAGCAAGAAGAATTCGGCAGCGTAACAGCCTGTTCTTCTGAGTCCAAAGGGTCCTGTCTTTTCCTTCGTCTTGCCCTGTATTTATAGAGTTGCCGGCGAGTGTAATCCACGTCCTGTAACCGCCTCTGACAAGTTTGTTAGAGGTTGTTATCGCAGGATGTAAAACGAGGCTGGGACCGATGCGTGGTCTGCGTGATCGGGCCCGAAGCATGATAAACGTGACAGGGCCCGAAGCGTGGAACGCGTGAGCCTATAACCGTTTTGTAACCGTTCGGACCGAACCACGGAGCCAGCTGGCAGATAACGCTTATTTTTACTAAGGTTATCTTCGGTCCTCCGTGTTGAACATCGGGCCACTCTTCCTAAAGGTGTAATTGGGCTGTGAGAGTTTGTTTTGTTTAGTTAAATCAGCCCAACTGTTATCGGGCCTCACCCATCACAGGGTACCCGGTCCTAGAGTTCTCATCAAAAACAAATCAAGATTGCAGCATAAAAAAATATAATGTTCGATTAGTTGTAAAAGGATATGCTCAAGAAGATGGTATCATCCATTTCAAAACTTTTGCATCTGTTGAATGCTTGAAAGAATAAAAAATATTATATCAATAGTTGCTCAAATTGGATGAAACTTCATCATATGGATGTTTAATCGGTATTTATAAATGGAGATTTAAATGAAAGTGCATCTATCGACACAACAATTCAGTTTCAGAAATCATATTCTAAATTTATCTTAACAAATAGAGATTAGAGAAAATGGCGTGTTTGGCCCAAAAGTTTCGATAATTTGGCAAAATTGGTCTCCAAAGTTTTAAATGAAAAATTTAATCCATAAAGTTTGATTAATTTGATAAATTGAATCCCCAAAGTTTATTAATTTGACAAATTAAGTCATCAAAGTTTAACATTAAGGCAATACCACTTGCTAAACTTTAAAGTTGGCAATATAGATCCCTAAAGTAACAAATGTAGTCCCCGAACTTTCAGAATTTGTGCAAATTCAGTCTCTACTAAATATTAACGTTGTTAGTTTTACCTTCAGAGTCAACCCGGAAACCCGGCGTAGCCCAACCCGACCCGACATGACCCAAATTTTTTTAAAAAATAAACGTAAAATAGTTATTTCAGTATTTTGAACGGTATCGTCGATACCGGGTTTTTCCGAGTTTGATCCGAAAATAAAATATTTACAAATATACTCATACAAATACCAAAATAGTCAATATATAAATTGTCGGAAATCGATTAATATATTTGTATGAGTATGAGTATATACTCATACAAATACTGAATTAGTCAATATATAAATTGTCGGAAATCGATTTATTTATTTGTATGAGTATGAGTATATATTTATGTGTATGAGTACATTGACAATCGATATACTCATACTGTTGTGGTCGAAAGACCGGGGTACCAACAATTGTCCGATTCGTAATAAAACGAACTCGGTTTTGATTTATTTGAATTGGGTACACGATTGTAAATAAGGAAAGCAGTAAAGAACACATCGATAATAACGTGGAAAACCCCGTTATGTGTATAAAAAACTTCTTGACTAAGAGCTAGAAATGCTCTTAGCCGATATATTGAATTAGCAATTCATATTACAAACAGAAGAGGCTAAATGAAAATGACTAAGGCAATAAGAAAGCGCAAAAAGAGAAATCGGCAGGATATTAGCCTATTTCGCCCGTCCAAAAGGTTCTGATGAGCTTGTCATTTAGCCTCTATATTTATGGAGGGGAAGGTGCGTGTGAATTACGCTCTGTAACCGCCTCTAACAAGGTCGTTTTCCCATGGTGGAAAACGTGGCGAGACCCGAAGTGCAAAAATTGTGAGTAGGCCCGAAGCGTGGAACGCATGGATGTGCCCGGAGCGCGGAGCACGTGAGCTGTAACCGTTTAGACCGATCTAAAGGGTCGGCCCCCGGGTCTCTTGGTTACACCGATATCTCGACCGAATGTTGGTCTTGGATATGGACCGATATCGCGCCCGATCATGTGTTAGGCATGCTTGCGGCCAATCTGGCCAGTGTGTCAGCAACTCTATTTTGTTCATGCAACACATGATCAAGTGAAAATTCGCTGAAATTTTTAGATAATTCCAGAACTTTTGCATGAAACACTTCATCATAGGTTCATGTGTGTCGAATCTCCCCGCAAACTATTCCACAACTAACTTGGAATCTGAGAACATCCGTACTTTAGCAACTTTCATCTTTCGGGTTAGGGTCATTCCCGATAATACATCCTCATATTCCACCATGTTATTAGTTCATGAGAATAAGTTTAACTGAGGAATGAATAACATCACCTTGCAGTGTAGTGAGGGTAATGCCCGCCCCTTTTCCTAGGAAGGTTGATCTATCAACATAAATGATCCATCGATCGTCCTCCTGGTTTAAAAATATTGTTGATTGGGTCATTTCAACCACAAAGTCAGCAAGAACCTGAGCTTGATCGTCCTTCGGGGTACAAATTCCAGATACATTGAGCTGATTTTGATTGCCCACATAGATAATCTCTCGTTAAGATCTGCCTGATTTAATACTGGTTTAAGAGGCTGATCAGTATAGACATAAACTTTTCGACCTTCAAAATAATGCTTTAGCTTAGATATAGTCTTCTTTAATGACAGCATGAACTTTTCCAAGTTAGTGTATCTGGTCTCTGCCGATACCAAAGAGTGACTCACGTAATAAACGTGTCTATGAATATCGTCTCTAATGGTAACCAGAGATGTGTTCACTGCGACTTCAGATACAACTAAATATAACCCACAAGGTTCATCACTGCTTGGACTCACCATCACAGGGGGAGTGCTCAAATAAGTTTTCAACACTGAGAAGGCCCGATCACATTCTTCGGTCCAATCTAAAAGACTTGCCTTATTTAATACTATGAAGAAGGGTAAGACACGATCTGCAGATCTAGAAATGTATATGCTCAGGGCAACTAGACGACCAGTCAGCCTTTGGAATTCCTTTTTATTTCTTGGAGGTTACATGCCAATGATGACCTGAACCTTCTCAGAGTTAACCTCTATGACTTTCTTAGAGACATAATATCCTAAGAATTTTCCACTACGGATCTCGAAGCATCATTTGTTCGGATTTAATTTGAGCTTATATTTGCGACATACTTCGAAACATCGAGACAAATAGGAAATATAGTCTTCATCATTCATGAATTTGACAATCATATCATCAACATATACTTCCATCATATGGCATATTAAATCCCTAAATATTTTGTTGACCAACTTCTGGTATGTTGCTCCGGCATTCTTCAAGCCTAAAGGCATAACCACATAGCAATAAACGCCATATTTGGTCATGAAGGCCGATTTCTTTTAATCTTCTTCAGCAAGAGATCTGGTGGTACCGGAAGTAAGCATCCATGGTACTCATCATTGTACTGCCCACAACAACATCCACCAAATGGTCGATATGTGGCAGGGGAAATGGATATGATTCGCAGCTCTTGTTGACATCGGTGAAGTCGATGCACATTCTCCACTTCCCGTCTGCCTTGGAGACCACCACCGGATTTGCAACCCATTTAGTATAGTGGATCTCCTTGATAAACAAGAACCACATCAATTTATTCACTTATGCCCGAATGACTTCAATTTTCTCAGGAGAGTAGCGTCTCCTCTTTTGCCTGATAGACCTCGCTCCGGGATCGGTATTGATCCGATGCTCACTTTCGGATCGGTCAATCCCCGGAACATCGTCCAGGGTCTAAGCAAATATGTCCACATAGCTTCTCAGCAAGTGAACCAACTCTTCCTCAAAAGATGGGCCAGATGTGCCCCGATGCGAGTAGTCTTGGTTGGATCACCCTTAACCAAGTTGATCAACTTGAACCCAATGGGTTCCATAGCCTGCCTCGGGTGTGGTGGCTCTTTCAGCATATCCACTTGAGCCTTTTTAACATGTGCCAAAGTTCGGCACCAGTTCATGTAGCATTGTCTTGCGACGGTCTGATCCCCTTTAACAAATATGATTCCATTCGCGGAGGGGAACTTGAGCATCATATGATAAGTAGAATGGATCGCATCAAACTTACTAAGTCCACTCCGTCCAATAATGGCATTCTAAGCGAGGTCAACTTCCACGACAATAAATTCAAGGGTCTCCGTTCGGTCCTTGAATTGACCTCCCAGAGTGATCGGGAACAAAATTTTCCCACACGGAATGACGCTCCTCTGGTCAAATGCCCAAAGGGTGATATTGACAATAGGGAGATCATGACCCAGAGCCCCCAACATCTCAGCTACTTCGCGCTTCATCAAGTTGCACGAATCCCCGGTGTCCACCAAGATCATGTGGACCCGACGATTAGCGATGATTTCGGTGATGATAAGAGGATCATCACAGATCAGTAACCCCTTCCCGATCAGCAGCGGTGAAGGTAATAGAGTCTTCATAAGAAGAAGACCGTTCAGCAGCATCGTACTTAACCAACGCCACGGATTCAGAACTTTCTGTGGAATCCCTGTGCGCTGCTCTCTTTCGTTCCCGGACCGATTCATTGATACGAATTCAACCGGAGATAACATAAATATCTCCGGCCAGAGTACGCTCTGGTGGAGCAGCCTCATTTTGCGGAGGATATGCTTCTTCAAGAGCGGGGGGAGGAGGAGGATTCTCTTGTCTCCCTCCTTCTTTCTGCGGGGTTCGGCCACCCCGACCCCGGAAGCGTCTTCTTGGGCCCGACCACGGTTCTCTCAACCGTGCTGGCTTTTTTCATGTTCTTGCGAAGGAGACATTCGGTCCTCCGTTCGGTCATTATAATTTTGGGGCTGCCCCCGATTATCCCTACCCCGCGGCCTGTGACGATCGTCATCTTGACGGCCCCTACGGGGAGATTCAGCTCGCTTGCCCTTAGGATCACTATGATCGGGACTTTCTTTATTCATCGCCGCTACTGTCTCCTGCAGCAGCAGACAGTTCAACGTCGGGTGATCATGGTTATGATACAACTCACAATACACCCATTTCTCTTCCCACTTCGGGGGAGCGTTCTTTTCACTCACATCCCCTACTTCTTGTGGCTGTCTCTTAGGGTACGGAGCTCTATGATCAGCCGTGGGCTCAGAGTTCCCAGCATGCTTCTTGTAATTTGGTCTCAGTGCTTTATCCACCTTAATATATTTTTTGATTTTTTGAAGAAGTTACCCAATGTGGATGGGGAACTCTTCACCAGACTGTCCGATAAGCCACATGGTCCCAGAACTTGCTGTAAAATATCGATCTTATCCCTGAGCTCTAGTTTGATACCCGGGCTGTTTTGTTGAACATCTCCATGAAGGATTGGATACTCATTTTTGTCGGGATATATTTCATCTGATATAGTTCATGCCTGCTTCGGGGAGGTCATACATTCGGCGCAAACTGCTCAAAGAAAGCCAAGATGAAGCCTCCATACGACTGTATGGATCGGGCTGTCAAGTTTTTAAACCAGGTTCAGGCATTGCCTTGTAAACCTACCCCGAAGATGCGACACTTCAATGAATCTGAGGCCCGAACCGTTCCCATCCGTAATTCCAAATCCGCGACATGGTGGTCTCTGGGATCCCCGTCGCCTCTAAATGTTGGCAACCCCTCTGGTTGCGATAATGTCGATCTGGGATTGCCGCCCAGATTTCTTAAGAGAAATGGAGCATCAAATCTCTTAAAGCGGCAGAGACACCGCAAGACTGCTGAGATGGCGTTTGGGCAGCATGCAAATTATGCTACCAATCGTCATCTTTATTATGCTTAATTGGGGCTTCCATGGCCCGGTAGAATAAACCAGGATTCAGCCCAAGATCGAGCTCAAAATCCCTCTGGGTGCGTAGAATATCCAACTCTTTGGTGAGCTCATTGATACGCTGTTGCATGCGTTCCTGATCAATTACCGATTTTGCATACATCAAACATCGAGAGTAGTTTTGCCAAAATTATAAAATTTGGAGCAAAAAATTGTCAAAAATTCCAAAATATTGGGACAAAAAATATCTTCCACCTAGAGATTACTTCAAGGGGACATGTTGAAGTGAATCGAGCATGTATTTAACCAAAGATAAACGATGAGTTATTATGAAAAAGTCAAATAGCAACTTCTCAATGCCATGATTGTATGATCATATGATGTTATTATTCTCTCTATATCTTCACTCTCCACATTATGACCAATATTAAACTGCGTAAAACTCGAATAACCTATAATGAGCATAGTTTTTGAAACCGGTTCGGACCAATCGGTCCAACCGGTCTGACTGTGAACCAGTGCTAACACAGATCCGATCCATTCTAAATTATGGTCTCATCTCAAAACCGCCAACGTCAGAAAAAAATCGATTCGATCCCGATTTAAATGCTAAAAATCGGTTCAACCAATTAGAATTGAGTTTATTGAGCCACAATGTTGACCTAATATATCTATATTTTTTCAAATATTTAATCAAATAAAGTAAAAATAATATTTTTAATTCATTTACAGTTAAATTAATGAAAAACATTATAATTTTAAAATTATTTATTATTAAATAATATATTAATATTATAAATATACATATTTTAAAAATCGATTTGAATCGATTCGATCATCCGATTCAACCAATAGAAGACATTTTCGATTAATCCATTGTACTAGTTTCAAAAACTATGATTAGTAGCAATATATGGTTCATGATAGTGTATAAACAGCTAGGCTGCACGGACACTTCATATTTTTAAACCTTCGCGTTTTTGCATATTTTGGACACACGTTCACACGTTCCAACTATAATATATGTGTCTATTATTAGAATATATATTGTATTTTAAAATTATTTTTATTTTATAATTTTATTCTTAATTGCTTTATTTTTTTACTATAAATTTAATTTAATCAATTTTCATATGATTATTTCATATATTTATAATATATATGACATACTATTGATATTCCGTTATACATATTGATGTTTTCGTTTATTTTTTACTAAATTTTTATTTTTAAATCTTACATGACATTTACGTATCCTAATGGATACTTAGAATGATCGTATCACTATTCCCGTTTTTGATGTTTTAAATATCCACGTATTACGTGTCGAATAACGTAGATGAATAGCACTCAGGAGGATGTATCCTGAACCACACATTTTATTTTTTTTAAGAATATTACAAAATTCGCGTTCGCAATTGCGTAGGCCGTAGGGGACTGTTCTGCATATTCGTTCTCCGCTGCCTGTTACCTCCTTCAATCTCCCCGTTTCTCCTCATAATCTTCTCTAATAAACTGATCATTCATTATTCCCGGGGTCGTGGTCACCTGAAATCCCTCGGCTAAGGTTTTAGTTGGCAGGAAGCGCATCTGCGTGTGTTTTCATTTGAAAAATGCTTGCGTAGATGTTCAAATCTTGATTAGATAAATCTGGAAAATTTGGAGGGTTTTAATTTCGATATCTGAAATGGAGGTAAGGAAGTTTCTTAGATTATTCAACTGACTCAACCATCTTTGCTTCTTCTTCAATTTTTAACTTTGTGTTCAAAATTTAAATTTCGTGAATATAGTTTGGAATTTTGGAATGCTTATCCTGATTATGGATGTGACTTAATGTGACTTTTCTATGAAATATTTGAGAATATTAAAGTGTAATTTGATGAGTGAATTTGTAATTAGTGTTTGTGATTAAAGTAAGTAAGCATAACTCATTTGTGCAGGACTGTTTTTGAGTTCTTATAGTCTTCGCATGTAGGATTCCTACGGATCAGATGGAGTATAAAACTTTTGATATGTTCTATTCTTTCAAGTTTTTGGAGAATTGATAATCTAGTTTCATGTTATTCATTAAAAAGAGAAATTCATGTCTATTTTCCGTATATCTCAATAATTCTAACATGGAAAGCAAGAATGAAATTAAATCAGTCAACCTTTTCTAATTTTCATAATATAACGTAATGCTGTCTTTTTATTGACTAAATTATCTCTTCATCAGAATTTCGTGCTTGATATTGTAGTGATACGAGAGCCTTGCGTGAAAGGAATTTCTTCCAAACCCTGAAACTTTGTGTGTGACCTGCGTTTCGGGAATTCAGTTATCTATTTTTCTTGTATGGAGAATCAGTAGTTTTTATAGTCTTTCAATTGTGAACTGATCACAGAACTTTTTCAGAAATGATTTATTTGAAAACTCTGCCTATTTTGCGGTGTTTTGGTATTTGGGGGTTATGAACGTGGGTTTGTTTGCTTTCTGCATACTAAATTTTGGGAGTGTTATTTTTTATCAGTTTTCTTGTTTGTATATGAATTTAGGTGATGGAAAATTCTCATAATTTTGTTGAAATTTTGGCTTGCAGGAACCCAAATTGATACAGTAAAGAGGTGAAGAAGAAACAGGTAGATGTTTTGTTGAAAGTTAAATTGTCGAAAGTTGGAAACTTAAGTGAGATTGAATGATTTATAAAGGAGTTAGGTGTATCATACAATTGACCTTTTATGTTTTGGCCTTCACCTCTAAATTTGCATCGTATTTTCTATTCTAACTCAATAAATTTGAAATGCTTGATTAGTATCCATCTTTGCTGATGATTTATATACATATAGAAATGGTACTTCTGTTAAAGGTGAATAAATATGGCTTTCTTCTTATTGTTTATTTGTTATCCTGCTTCAGACTGTTCTGTTTATCTGGTTGAAAAGCTAATGGAGGATCATAATAAGGATACAGTGATACTATCTGAAGGCATTAGTGGTTTTCTGCGAAAATGTGTTTATTCTGTTCTTCAGATCGGCCCGATTCCAAGACACATTGCATTTATCATGGATGGAAATCGGCGATATGCCAAGAAATATAACCTTGAAGAGGGAACAGGACACAAGGCTGGATATTTGGCTTTGATGAACATGCTAAGATATTGCTATGAATTGCAGGTGAAATACGTGACAATCTATGCTTTCAGTATCGACAATTTCAAAAGACAACCCGAAGAAGTAGATTCCACCATGAAACTAATACATGAAAAGATTGAAGAGCTGATCAAGGAAGAAAGTATAGTGAACCGATTCGGTGTGAGGATACACTTCATCGGAAACCTTAATCTTCTTAGTGAATCCATCAGATTATCAGCCGATAGAGCGATGAAGGCCACAGCCTGTAATTCTAAAGCCGTGCTTTGTATCTGCATTGCTTACACTTCAACAGATGAGATTGTGCATGCAGTCGAAGCAGCTTGCGAAGAAAAGGCACATCAACAACTTGAGAGTGGTTCTAATCTCAAGAAGAAGTACGACGAAGGGACGCGGATTATCAATGTGGGTGATGTTGAGAAGCATATGTACATGTCTGTGGCTCCGGACCCGGATATTATAATACGAACTTCGGGTGAGACGAGGCTCAGCAATTTTCTTCTTTGGCAGAGTGGTTATTCACTTCTTTACTCCTTGAAAACTCTCTGGCCTGAAATTGGCTTTTGGCAGTTACTGGGAGTTGTGATTGATTATCAACGACATTTTGCTTATTTGGACAAGAAGTTTAAGCAGGGCTAAGTCTGGCTTTCCACTGTTGGATTGTAGCCTATTTGATATATGAATTCAGATTATTCTCAATGATTATTGAAGGAAATTTTACTTTTAATCATCAATTTTATTGTACTTTAAATATAGGTTGTTGAGATTCGTTGGTGCGGATGCGGGATTCTAAGAAGCGGAAATATCCAAGTAGAAAAATCAAATGAATCAATTTTTGCAAGTAATTGTCACAACGAGGGGTGCTTGAATTTATTATACAATTTCAATAAATACTAAGTGAAATCTATATTTTCATACATTACGAAATTTCATACTGGTTCGGTTATGTATGGTATGATCGATATACTAGATTGTACGAAATTTTATTTTTTAATAAATTAATATTAAATTAGTTTTTTAATGTATAACATAAAAAAACCTGGAAATTTATCCTAATACCCGATATCCGGTAGTATCGAAAATAATACAGACACTCTCCGGTATTTCATGTATAGGGGTATGAAAACATAGAATGCGATATATTACAAAATTTAAATAATGATAGTTTCCTATATTTGTATTATAAAGTAATTTATTATTTTAGTTATTTGTCTTGGGGTCCGACCGTACAATGAACGGGCAACTACAGTGAATAGATTTTTAAAACGGGTGACCCGAAGAGGCAGTCAAATTCTTCGTCGGGTTCAGATTCAGAATCGCGCAAGCGCAATACAACCATTTTCCCCATTTCTCTTCTATAAGCGCCATCCGGCATCCACTGTTTATCACGACCTAAACCCTCGTTTTCGTCATTCTATGTATTTGCGGGAAGCACGCATCGCGAAGAAGAAGAAGTGGGTTTCTCTGCTGTATATTCTTGTTCTGGTAATATATATTTTTGCTGGTTTTTTTGCATGTATTTGATTTATACCTGGACAATCGATTTGATTCTTATAGTTCATGTTAGAATCCGCATTATTTGTGATTACCCTAATATTGATAATATTGGGCTGTTGCACTATTTTCTACGGGTAATTGGCAAAATGACTCTCTGCCAATTTTTTGTTGGTCAAATAGCTTATATTGAAAATTAATTGGTTAAATAGCTCTCTTTTATACTAGATTTGATAAAGAACATCTTTTTTATTAAAATAAATTAAATAATTTATATATTACATTATTATATTAATAAAAAATATATAATAAATTAAATTATAATATATTAAACAATTTTTTGTATCGCTTCCAAATTTTGTACCGATTCAAAATTTCGTAAACCGGGATTTCATCCCAAATATTGGTGCCGCTCGGTTTTTGTCATACCGGTCGGTATGAAAATATTGATATTAAGATCGAATTGATTTTAATAGGTTTGAATTCAAAATATTAACGTTGTAAAAATAAATCAATCTTAATATCAATGTTTTTCCAAGTCCGGACAGATACGAAATTTTGGATAATTACAAAATTTCATACCGATTGGTACGACAAAAACCGAGCGGCACCGATATTTGGGATGGAATCCAGGTTTACGAAATTTTGGATCGGTACAAAATTTGGAAACGATACAAAAAATTGATTAATATATTATAATTTAATTTATTATATATCTTTTATTAATATAATAATGTAATATATAAATTATTTAATTTATTTTAATAAAAAAGAGGTTAGTTAGCAAATATAGTATAAAAGATGGCTATTTAGCCAATCAATTTTCAATATAGGCTATTTGGCCAACAAAAAATTGGCAGTCATTTCTGCAAATTTGCCCATTTTCTACGTGGTTAGTGTGCCTTGCGATGTTTCTTTTAGCTTTGCCAATTAGAACATAATTGGAGGACATGAGCTTTGTTCCTCTCTGTTCTCACATAGAAAACTGAATGCTTGCTTTCAGCTTTGAAATTCTGTGGCTTCAGTCATTGATATTTCATTTTGTATGGTTTTGTACTGGATGGATTAAGAAAGTTCTACTCTTTCAATAGTCTCAGGACTGTTACTGGGGTCTTTGTCCCAAAATGGCTTTTGATGATTTATTGAAACTTAACTGAGGCTAAATGAATTTATAAAGGAGTTAGGGGTATCATACAATTGACCTTTTAAGTTCTGGCCTTCACCCCTAAATTCGCATCGTATTTTCAATTCTAACTCAATAAATTTGAAATGCTTGAATAGTACGCATCTTTGCTGATGAGCCCTGTTTCAGTTTTTGTTTCTTCAGTCATTTAATTTCTTGGTCAGTGATGATTTATATACATATAGAAATGGTACTTCTGTTCAAGGTGAATAAAGATCGCTTTTTTCTTATTGTTTATCTATTATCCAGCTTCAGACTGTTCTGTTTATCTGTTTGAAAAGTTAATGGAGGATCAGAATAAGGATACAATGATACTATCTGAAGGCATTAGTGGTTTTCTGCGGAAATGTGTTTATTCTATTCTTCGGATCGGACCGATTCCAAGACATATTGCATTTATCATGGATGGAAATCGACAATATGCCAAGAAGTATAACCTTGAAGAGGGAGCAGGACACAGGGCTGGATACATGGATTTGATGAACATGCTAAGATATTGTTATGAATTGCAGGTGAAGTATGTAACTATCTTTGCTTTCAGTATCGACAATTTCAAAAGACAACCCGAAGAAGTAGATTCCACCATGAAACTAATACATGTAAAGATTGAAGAGCTGATCAATGAAGAAAGTATAGTGTACCAATTCGGTGTGAGGATACACTTCATCGGAAACATTAATCTTCTTAGTGAATCCATCAGATTATCAGCCGATAGAGCGATGAAAGCAATTCTAAAGCCGTGCTTTGTATCTGCATTGCTTATACATCAACAGATGAGATTGTGCATGCAACTTGTGAAGAAAGGGTACGTGAACAACTTGAGAGTGGTTCTGATCTCAAGAACAAGTACGACGAAGGGATGCAGATTATTAATGTGGGTGATGTTGAGAAGCATATGTACATGTCTGTGTCTCCGGATCCGGATATTATAATACGAACTTCGGGTGAGACGAGGCTCAGCAATTTTCTTCTTTGGCAGAGTGGTTATTCACTTCTTTACTCCTTGAAAACGCTCTGGCCTGAAATTGGCTTGTTGCAGTTACTGGGAGTTGTGATTGATTATCAACGACATTTTGCTTATTTGGACAAGAAGCTTAAGCAGGGCTAAGTCTGGCTTACCAGTGTCGGATTGTAGCCTATTTGAATATGAATTCAGATTATTCTCTATGATTTATTGAAGGAAATTTTACTTTTAATCATTAATTTTATTGTTGTACTTTAAATATAGGTTGTTGAGATTCGTTGGGGTCGATGCGGGGATTCTCTGAAGCAGAAGTATCGTGAGGGAAAAATAAAATGAATCAATTTTATGAACCAAGGGTGAATAAGTATGTTATAAATATATGTACATAAGAATATACTAATAGTTACAATGATATAAACGGAATTAATGTCAATTGCAAAATAAATCTTTAAGACAGTTTTCATCAATATATTCATCCATTTTTCAATAATATCTAAATCGAACTAACTTCGTCTCCAATTCATCTTGAATGGTTTTATCCTTTAATTCTTGTTCTTCAAGTAAAATATTAGCGAACTGAAACAATTATATATTACTCATCAAATCGTGACCATCCTCAACTATATCTCATAACTTAGTATCACATTATGCGTATTATGATTGCTTCCTAGAGAGCAGTCGTAGTTTAGTGTCAACAAATAAAAAATAAGTATGTCGAAGAGCCATTGAATATGTGATACAATTTTTTTCGTAACACGATGAGGAAGAAATCTATACAAATCCAATTGTAACTAAACATAATATTATTTATAACCCAATATAAAATAAGAAGTTTAATGAAATAAAAACATGTCAAGGCAAGCATGTCGACAAGTTTTGTAGATATGAGGTTGTTGTCCCATGCATTGTGCACCAAACTAATGGTTCCATTGTAGTTCTTTCCTCATTAGAATAATCAACATCATTGAAATGTCATGAATATGATAAGAATGTAACAAACTCAGTATTTACCAGTAGTTTTAGTTTATCATATGCAAATAGAAGTTTCAATGATTCTCTTTTAAAACTTTCAGATTTAGGATGAGGTAACAATATTGAGTTGCACATCTAGTGATCTAACACTATAATGCATTTTACAAAATAGTTACAATGACCTCATGATAAATTTAACCATAAGAGATATTTAACATTTCACATAATAAGCTTTGATTTTACTTAACACTCAAAAAGTATGGTTAAAGTATGAAATGGTGTTATGCACGCAAGTCTTCACTTTTCTAATATATCATGGAGATCATCCCAAAAAATGATCGATTATCTAACTATTTCCTTTCATGTGCATAGATAACATATTTCACTTTTATTATTGACCTAGGCCACATATACCCAGAAATATGTGGGTATATGTGGCCTTTCGTCTTCACCCTTCGTCGGCCCGGATATACCATATGGGAACTTTAGTCTCATTAAGTTAATGTTTAATTTCAGAGCACGAAGTCTCGGTGGCTGACTCCGATGAGACTCACTAGGCGAGGCTGGATGAGGTGCCAAGGGTACCTTAGATTGAGGGTTATAGTTTGTGTTGCGATAACCATCCTTTCTTTTGCTGTGAACTAAATGTCTAACTCACATTACTTTTGACATTACCTTACTTCCTTTCATTGCCTATATGGGCGTACAAGAGACTTTTTTTATTTATGTAGCGCTTGTTTTAACGGTGGTTTTCGGTAATTTAGCTTGCCAATATTTTATTAAAGAGTGTTGGGATTACACCAGTCCAATAAGAAATACAGCCCATTTCGGATTGAAATTCCCTGGGTCGAGGGAATAATAATGCAAAGGCCCAATTTTGAAGTATCAATCCAGATACGAATCAAGTTACATAGAAGTTGAAATTGAAGTGATCAAGTGGAGTTGATCGTGCATAGAAGCATGAAAACAACAGTTACAACTGCAAGGATAGTGTATAAAAGATACACAAATTGGAACACAAGCTAAGGAAACAACTGAAATTTCGAAAGAGGGCAACCAAGACTGTGGGTAATTGTCTCAAACTTGTTTTGTATTCTGATGTATCAAGAAAGAAACTATGATGATAGTGAATTGGACCTAGATTTGGTCCGAGGATTTGCTCGGTTTCCACGTAAATGTTGTGTTGTTCTTAACCAAAATACACAAACTAAACTTACAGATTGTGAACTTCTAACAGTCTGCGTTGTTGCTTATTTGATTTATTGCCCCTTCAAAGTGGTGGCCCATGCAGGTCACGAACTTGCGGAGTTAAGAAACTGAAAAATATTCAGAGAGACACAAGGAAAGTGTGAGCAAGTTGCAGAATCAACAAGTCATGGCATCAGAATCATATTCAATGATCAGACTTACATCAAGTAACTATCCAGAGTGGAAGAACCGTATGGAGGATTTGCTAATTGCATAATGTTATATGACCCGGTGGAATTTGGTGATAAAAAACCAACTGAACATACAGCAGAAGTCTGGAAAAAAATGCATAAGCAAACACTCGGATTTATAAGAAAATGGATTGATTCATCTCAATACCATCATGTCAGTTCAGAAACCGATGCAAAACTGTTATGGAAGAAATTGAAACGCACCTTTGAATCCAAATCTACACAAAGTCAAGGCTCTCTACTGCATAGATTATTGGGAATGCAATTCAAAGAAGGTACGTCAATGCCGGATTATATAGGACAGTGATTATAAGTAACAAACCTTATGGCCAAAGCAAATTTGAAGTTGGAAGAGAAGTTGATATGTCTGCTGTTGCTTTATTCCCTGCCACATTCGTGGCAACCATTGGTGATGTTATTACATGAAACAACACCTAAAGATGGACATAAACTTGAAGACATTAAAGAACAATTGATAAATGAAGAGTTGAGAAGAAGAGATTACAAGATATCTGAATATTCCAAGGAAACAATTGCATATTCTACGGAAAGTAGAGGAAGATCAAGTCAAAGATTTTCAAATAATAAAAGAGGAAAGTCTCGGGAAAAATCAACTGATAAGAAATCTCAAGAGAGAAAGTATCATGAAACAAATCATGATATGAAAGAAACAGAACATGTTTTCATTGTAAGAAAGTTGGACATCTAAAGAAAGACTGCTATTATTGGTTTAGAACAAAGACTGGTTCTGTTCCTAATTCTGGACACAACGCTGCTACATCAGAGGAAGAAGAAATACTTGTATTAGCTGCTGAAAAAGAAGAAATAAAAGATGAATCTGAGACAGAATGGATCGTAGATTTTGGAGCTTCATGTCATGCAACCCCCAACAAAGAAATTCTTTCAAATTACATTGAATGAATGTTTGGAAAAGTAAAAATGGGCACTGAATCTAATGCTAACATTGAAGGAATTAGAGAAATTCACGTTGAAACAAATTAAGGAGCAAAGTTGATTCTCAAAGAAGTAAAATACATACCTCAGTTACGTATGAACTTACTATCTTTGTTTCCACTTGATAAAGATGGATATAACAGCAGTATTGGAAATGGACTCTGGAAACTCTCGAAGGGATCCTTAGTTGTGGCTAACGGTTTTGCCACACAAAACCTGTACAAAACCTCTTTCAACATACATTCAGGATCATTACATGCAATTCAAAATATGACAGAATTTGAATTGTGGCACAAGAGATTAGGGCATTTATCTGAAAAAGGAATAAAATTATTGAAACAGAAAGAGGTGATCAAGATTAATGGAGATGAACTCCAAGAATTGTGGTAGACATGTGAAAAGGGGAAGAAATAGAAAGTTTCTTTTAAAACATCCATGGATATTAAAGAGAGACCTTTGGAGTTGGTATTTTCGATGTGTGCAGCATAGACACTCAGTAATTTGGAGGTAAGAAATACTTTGTGTCATTTATTGATGATTCTACAAGGAAAAGCTGGATTTATCCTATGAAATCCAAAGATGAGGTTATTGATTTTTTAAAGATATGGCATCCAACAGTAGAAAGAGAAATGAGACTGAAATTGAAATGTTTCAGATCAGATAATGGTGGAGAGTATACCTCAAATGAAATGAGTGTATATTTCAGAAGTAGAGGGATCCAGCATGAAACTACTGTACCAGGAACCCCCCAACACAATGGAACCGGTAAAAGGTTGAACAGAACACTTCTTGATAAGGTAAGATGCATACTAAAGACTTCTAATCTACCAAAGGGATTTTTGGCAGAGACTTTGCAAACAGCCTGTTATTTGATAAATAGAAGTTCTGCATCATCTCTAAATTATGAGATTTCAGAATGCAAGTGGTCAGGAAAGATTCCTAGATACAATCACTTAAGAGTGTTTGGATGTAAGGTCCTAATACATGTTCCTAAAGAAAATATACAGAAATTGGATGATCATGCGGAGGAAGAGATCTTTCTAGGATATGATGACAGAAAGTTTGGTTACAAGATATGGAAACCATCTACAAACAAAATCATATGATCTAGAGATGTTACATTCCTAGAAACTAAGTTCTTAAAGGATCTTTCAACATCAGAGAAAGATTACAACACTGATAATACAAGAATGATATATGAAAACAGAATGGACTTACCTATCCCCATTCCATTACCTGAAGTTGAAGCCAGAGATGAAATTGTATTTCCTGATGATGATGCTCTGACTGAACCAGAGAGACAGCAGCCTCAGAATGAAACAATTGAACCTGAAGAAATTGAGCAAACAATTACTAGGAGATCAAATCGAGTGAGATCAACATAATCAAGATACCCTACATCAGAATACACTATGATTTCTGAAAATGGTGAACCTGAAAATTTCCAAGAAGCAATAAACAGCAAAGACAGTAAAAAATGGTGGAAAACAATGGTTGAAGAATTGGAGTCATTAAGAAAAAATGAGACTTTGACTTAGTGCATCCTCCTCTCGGCAGAAAAATCTTAGAGAACAAATGGATCTTCAAATTGAAACAAGAGACTAATGGAAGTATGAGGTATAAAGCTAGAATTGTGGCTAAAGGATTTACACATAAAAAGGGAATAGATTTCGATGAAATTTTCTCTCCGGTAGTAAAACTCACATCAATCAAGCTAATAATGGCAGTTGCAGCTTATTTAGACCATGAATTGGAACAAATGGATGTAAAGACAGCGTTTCTAAATGGAAACCTTGTGGAAGACATATATATGAAACAGTCAGAGAGCTTTACTCAGAAAGGAACAGAGAAATTAGTCTACAAATTGAAGAAAAGCCTATATGGACTTAAACAAGCACATCGAATGTGGAACAAAAGATTCGATGAGATCATGTTAAAAACATGATTCAAAAAAGCTGAGAGTGATACGTGTGTGTATTACAGAAAAGAAAACACTGAAAGATTTATCATGTTACTACTATATGTAGATGATATGATAATAGCTACTCAGAGTAAAGATGAAATAAGCAAACTGAAGAAAGATTTAACCACTGAATTTGATATGAAGGATCTAGGGTCCGTAAAGAGAATCCTGGGAATAGATGTTTACATGAACAGAAAATATAAATGCATTTCTCTATCACAACAGAGATATACTGATCAGATTGTAAAGATGTTCAATATGGAAAATATCAAGTCAGTCATAATCCCTATGACATCTAATACTCTATTAAGCAAGGAACATGCCCCAAATACAGAAAAATATATTGAAGAGATGATGCACATACCTTATTCCGCAGCTATAGGAAGTCTTATATACCTGGTAGTATGCACTAGGCTGGACCTTGCTCACGCTGTTTCATCAATAAGTCGCATTTTGTCAAATCCAGGAAGAGATCATTGGGATATTGTGAAGAAAATTATCAGATATGTCAATGGAACAAGTGATATGAAATTAACTTATGGTGGTGAAAATGAATTGAAATTAAGAATGTACGCTGATTTGGATATGACAGAGGATTATGACACTAGACGATCCACTTCTGGTTACTTATCAATGTTGAGCTCAGGGGGCATCTCATGGATGTCAAAGCTGCAAAAGAGCATAGCATTATCAACAACATAAGCTGAATACATGGCTTAACAGATGCTGGAAAAGAACTTATCTGGCTTAAAAGACTCACAAAGGAACCCAGTCTCAAAATAAGCAGTGGAGAGATTTTCTATAACTCAAAGCGTAATGGAGTTGTGCAAAAATGCAACATATCATGCCCAATCAAAATACATAGATGTCAGAATACACTGGATAAGAGAAGAAATCAACACTGGAGAGTTCAAGGTGAAGAAAATACCTACGGAAGAGAACCCCGCTGATTTTCTCACCAAGGCAGTCACCACCCAGAAATTTCAGCTCTGTGCGACAATCGCAGGGTTGAAGAAACCCTAACAGAAGAAGATGATATGGCATCCGTAATGAGTTGGGGGGCATTTTGTTGGACTACACCAGTCCAATAAGAAATCTAGCCCATTTCGAATTGAAATTCCCTGGGCCGAGGGAATAATAATGCAGAGGCCCAATTTTGAAGTATCAATCCAGATACGAATCAAGTTACATAGAAGTTGAAATTGAAGTGATCAAGTGGAGATGATCGTGCATAGAAGCATGAAAACATCAGTTACAATTGCAAGGACAGTGTATAAAAGATACACAAATTGGAACACAAGCTAAGGAAACAACTGAAATTTCAAAAGAGGGCAACCAAGACTGTGAGTAATTGTCTCAAACTTGTTTTGTATTCTGATGTATCAAGAAAGAAACTATGATGATAATGAATTGGACCTAGATTTGGTCCCGTGGTTTTCCTCCGAGGATTTGCTCGGTTTCCACGTAAATGTTGTGTTGTTCTTAACCAAAATACACAAACTAAACTTACAAATTGTGAACTTCTAACAGTCTGCGTTGTTGCTTATTTGATTAATTGCCCCTTCAAAGAGCATGGGTAACACACGCAAATGAGCTACCTAAACCGACATGAATGTCTTTTGAGGTTTGGTCGAGGTGTGATCCGTGAGGGAACTGTGGTACACTAAGGGCCGTGTTAGTGCGCTAGGAGTTGCTTGATGCCTCGGATTGAGGGATGGGATAGCAACCAGATGCCCTAACACCTCAGCCCGGGCTAAGGCAACCACAGAGAAAGGCTTCTTTGTTGGATTTGGCAGCGTTCACGTGCTGCTATAGTGTGGAACGAATGGTTGATCCTATCAATATTGGGTAGCATAATCCCATTTATCCAGCCCATGTTTGTGACCCAAATATGCTCTAGTTCTGGAGATTAAGAAGTGCAAAAATCTGTTGAATAAAGAAAACTGCAAAACAGTTACAAACATTCCTTCTATAAAACAGAAGAAGGAGGAGATGAGATCCTAATTGAGAGATTTTTGTCTGCATAGAAAGGATATCTTCGTTATCATAGTGCAAGAGAAGGGGAAAAAGAAAGGCATGGACCTAGAGATAATTCTTTCTTTCTTAGATGCTTGAAACTGATATGAGTTGATTCTTGTTCTCTATAAAATTACCAAGACAGATTAGTAGATTGGATCAATAATGATCTCGTGGTTTTCTACTAAATTCTAGAGTTCCAAAAAAAACTCTTATTGTCTTCTTTATTTTTCATTCAATTAGAGGTTGAAACTGCATTCTGAAAAATTATAGAAAGGAAGAGTTCACTTTCCAAAGAAAAGTTCTCTAGAGTGAATCTTTACTTACACATCCTTGGGAACCAGGATGTGACACATTTGGCCATGTCAAATGTGTGGTCTAGTTTCTTGTGTGCAATGTGTCAAATTATCATTGGTGTGATGTGGTGAGAGATCAATGGTTTACTGGTCAACATTTGAACCGAATTTGTTTTAACTCTGTTTTTTATCCAATTTCATCTGTTCAACCCATTAATCGAGTAAAACATGAATTATTTACTAGTAGGAGGATTTTTTATCGGTATTTGACTCCATTTGGTAATGGGAGAATCGACAAGGATAACTACTCGAGCTTACTATGATGAATGAGGATTTTCAATAACGTGATTACTTACGGGTAATAGTTATTTATGGAATTTGGAATAGAGCATTTGATCAGCCAAATAATAGAAAGTTTATATTCAAAATAAAAATAATTTTTTAATGAAAAAATGTTTGGGATACGTCGTATGGGGACCGAGCCCGGCGGGCCGAGGTGTCCCCTAAAGAGGAAATGTTTTGGGCTACACTGCTCAGGAGGGCGATTTCACGCCCCGTACCCGATCCTATCCGGATAAGGGGTTTAGACAATGCCACACCCCATCGTGGGTGTAATGCAACTCTGCCATGCCCTAGTATATCTAATCCAATTTATTATATTAATTTATTACACCTAATTTTCATAATACTAAGGCATAATGACGTGCCCTAAAAATTAGAACACAACACTCTACATAAAACTTGTCTATAATACTGTTCATTTTTTTCATATATAGTGGAAGCTAATTGACATAGTCATTTACTAATTCACTTGTTGATATACTACATAAAACCGAACAAAAGTTCTTACAAAATAAACTAGAACACTTTCTTCTTATTTTGGCAGCATCTATTTTATTGTTCGTCTTCACTACTTCTGTAACAATAATTTATTGAGTGATCCTGAGAGTGATGAAGACAAAAGAGCTGTATAATAATGAAATACATACATCACACAAGCATGAAATTTAACACATACCACACAAATGTAAGCACATTATTTGCAGACTGTTCTATTATCATATTAAATTTACCAGTATAACAGTCCTGACCTCTGTTTTAATCACTGGCTTACGCATCACCAAGAATCAAAGAACATAAGTCATGAGTCGCCTAATATCATAAATGGACAAAAAGCGCGATTAATCCATCAATTTTCCGACTTTCAGTCATACTTCACTCCTTAACATAATATGATCTGATGTGATCACATAAATAAAACTGATGATCTAGATCATAACGTGACTAAAACTATGCCCCTGACATGTTATCAGAGTTTTGTATCCATAAACTCTCAAATTTTTACATAACATCACATAAACATGTCTGAAAACTTTCTGAAAAAACTACACAACAATCTGTCGATACTGTAAAACCATGCGTTTTTTAGAGCCCAAATAACATCCAAAAATCCCGTAAAAATACTCATTTGAAAGCTAATAAAATTTTATAGAAATGTATAAAATAGACTGATTTCATAAGAGCTCTCTAAACATGAGAAAATATACCAACCACATGATGCCCTGACTGCATGGATAAAACTGTATTGTTTCTGTCAAAAATAAAATTACTTGCTGATCTGGTTTCAGTTTTCATTAAAACTAAAATTCCAATGAAACTAGACACGCAGAGGTTTTTATACATGTAAAATTCATAATCAAACGACATCCATATAAATAATAGCATAATTTGTAACATAGAACAGTAACATCATTGCATATAAAATCTAACCTACATGTTCTATCAATCATTCCACTCATCTTCGGTTTCTTACTGATTTCCCTCGTCTATAACCTGGAGAACTGACCTAATTCTGCTGTAAAACCATTCTTAGAACCATAATCAACTTCGAACAACCTAAAACATGATTTTCTTCAACTTACTCACAAAATCGCCTACTTGAGTTTGGCTGCTGAAATTTTCGTTCTTGCTACGGTTTGAAGCTGATATGAAGTGTCTAAAACACATTAATTTAGCATGTATATCCCTTAGCAAGTCAATTGATACGTGGAGATGAGATCAGTCTATAAAGTTATCAAGTATCCAATAGTAAGATGACAACTCAAATTAAATGAAATATGATTTTTTCCCTTTGCCATGTCTTAAAAAATCATTTTTTCAGAGATCACTTTCATGTACTTTAATTATTGTCTTATTAGATGTCTAAAGTCCGGAGTATTACAAACTCAACTCACGTCTGATGAGAACATAAACCTTATAGCAAAAGCACACTTATAATGTGGACAAAAGCCGAAAAAAACGAGTCTTGGGGAAATCCCCATCATATTTGAAGTTAAAATGGAAACAACATGACAAAATGTAAAGATACGACGGGTCGACAACTTCTAGACTTTGGGACCAGCCGCCGACTACCTCCCTTCCCGCTCATGGCTCATCCTCATCTACAAAATCTATAAAGCGGTCAAGATCCAATAATAAAAACTTCCTTTAAAATATTTAAATAATGTAAAGAAATTATTTTAATCTCGTGCTTAATTCTTAGTCTCTTTAATGTGTCATTTACTCTCTTCTTGCCCACTATGGTTTACATTCCAGGTGACATGTCCCACGCAAGACCTTCTCTTAGCTTTCGATTATGTTTCGACTTATTATTATTGCTTCCCCGGCCTGGGGCATGAGCTGAGCACTATGTCGTCGGACCCAATCGGCTCGGCCTTACTTATCCTAATGTTACTCTCTTAACTTCTTGGGGTATGCCTTGTCTTGTAGCTCACGTGTACTAGTATGGTGTCGGGTCGGTGCATCCACCTTCCCGAGTCATACTTAGGCACCTGAAAACAATTTAGGGGACACCCCCTCCCGGTGGTGTTGTTTTAAGGTTATTAGGTCGGTTCTTATTCTAGGCTATTCAATTAAGGCTTCATTTGTTTACCGTAGGATCCGTAATTCGGAGAAAACCTCCAAATTGTCTGCTTGCTAGCCAAGAAAACAATAGAATATGAAGGAAACGTCGATCCGTTATCCAATTCCTCATTTGGTGACGAATTGAGAGATCCTTGTCTCCTTACACAACTACATTTTCAATTGATCTACAAAGAAACATCGATCAAATACTTAAAACTTATGTGTCTGACATTATTGTTACCCTGAAGCCATTATAATGTGCTAAAATTTAGAAAACAATATAACTAAAATAGCAAAAAATAATACAATATCAAACAATTAAAATTAAAATATCAGTACAATACATTATACAAAATAAAATTAATAAAAAATAAAATTAATACAAACAAAACTTTAAAAATATCAAGTTAACATATAATACAATTACAAAGTATTTAACAAGAAAAATACAAATATCATAAATTAATTAAAATTAAATATCAATAAAATAATTATATATAATAAAAAGTAAAATAAGTACTAACATTCACATAGAATCATTGACAAAGTAACATTTTATTTAACAAATACAATACAAATAGCATACATTACATTATCAAATACAACTTACAAAAATACTAATACTGTTAGTATTAAATAAAATTTATGATACAATTAAACCGATAATAATAGCAAATAAAATGTTGAAAATATAATACATGGAAAAAATACGATACGACAACGGGCAGCTAGAGATTTATCCTGCAACGGGCAAGGGTCTCCGGAAACGTTCTCCGGGAGTGGCAAAGTTCTCCAATAACGCAGTACAAGGGGGCCAAATCCCGAAATTGAACGGTTCAGGGTTGGCATTTTCAAGTTTTTAGAACCTAGTTAGTATCAGATCACAAGCTAAATTTAATCATAGAACTTGATAGATCTTTTCATGTAGACTATTACAAGAGACCATGACTTAACCCTATGGTTTGGTTATGGTACATATTGGTCTTTGAAATACCTTATAACGCTTTTAAAATATTTGATGTTAATGATACTATACATATAATATTATTCAATATTATATAAATACTTGAATTTAACACATATAATACACAACCAAATTGTCATAGCACTAGATAAAAATCAAAGCAAAAAAAATACTTAAAAATAAATAGATAACAAGATATCTTTAAAGAAATGATTCACCAAAACTTTTGCATTTGTTCTCTTGTAGTTTTTTCATATACCAAATACTAATAAACATCTGCCGAATTTTGCAAAAGTAAGAGTTGAGTTTACATAAATTGAAAATAAATAGGAATTAAGAAATAATTAAAAGAAATTGCAGGAAAATGAATGATTTGATTTAATTCTCACTTTGATGAAGGTTATTACTTCAATTTCAAATGGTAATGAAAAAATTAAAACCATGATCTTGGAATTGAATGTATGGGGAAGTGGAATTGATAAATGAGTAAATGAAAAAAAAGATGAATTGTGTTATGAACTATTAAATGTCTTTAAACTAATTGGTAAATGAATATTTAATTTTTAAAATTCATATTTATTAGGTTTTATGGGTAGGTCTCAACCCCATCTATTAAAGACCAAAAACTAATTTTGAAAGACAATCGAGTTTTAGTCTCATAAATATTATGTCTAGCCAAGACCAATTAAAATAATATGGTTTAAAAAACCAATACATTAATTATCGAGCTCGTCTTATAACAGATTTTCTAGGGTTAGGCTTGTTTGTCTTACGGGTTGGGCTGTTTTAATCCCACCTTTAGGCAGGGGCAACGGTCTCCAGAGGACAAAAGCGACGCTAATGTCTCCGACGGCACGAAAACAATTGAAGGGTGACCTTCGGCAACGATGGAAACAACGGATAATGACCGGGACAACGGACGACACAAGCTGACTGCAAAACCTGTAAGACCCCTCATGGGTGATAAGATACCTTAGTTGAATCTCAACATCAGTTATAGATGTGGATGATATGAGGTTAAGTATGATGATGTACCAATACTTCTACGATGCATTTTACCTAGCAAAATAACAAGGATATCAGTATAACTGAAAGTTATGCATACTCACGTAGGAGTAAATACATGATGGATTATCCACTGAAAATTTATAACTATGGAAAATGTAAAATTGTAAGAACTATGTAGAAGTTAGTAGAGCTAATGTAGTCCAAAACAACAATATTGTGCAAATTGAAAGCAAGTCATTACAATAGCGAGGGAAATAGCCATGGAGAAATAGACAATAATCGGTGCTCAACTCGCACTTTCAATTCGGAGCTGATTATATATACTACAAATTGCAATTCCTTTAGGGTGGTTATCACGATTTGATTAATAAAATATTTTTTAATTAAATTCTAAATTTTAAATTTACGCTATCTTGAATTGCACCAATAAATTCATGATAGATTAACGTGATTGATTTGATAGTAAAAAAGATGTGCAATTCAAATCGATAATGGGCTTGTTTGGTAGGGTGTTGAGAAAGTGTGGTAGGATGTCATGATGTGTGGTGTGAGAAACCATGGTGAGTTGAACGCATTTATTATAACATGATTTTTAAAACTGTTTTGTAAAAAACAGCGGTGTGATGAACGTGATTTTAATAAAAGTACATATTTACCCTCAAGATAAGATAGTCTTATCCGAAAAGTTTGAGAACGAGAAATTGTGTCGTTATCAATAAATATAAAATTTTCATATTGGTTATGACAGTGGTATATCGGCCGGTACCATTTTTTGTTTTTTTAACTTAAAAAAAATTAAAATAATAATACCGATATTGCCCAAAATTTGGCGGTGTACCGTATGATATGAAAATATTGAATAATATTTTTTTATGGTTGGAAAAAAACTAGCAAAACGGGATATCGGGCGATACCGGTCAGTATACCGCCGGTATAAAAATACGATAAATATGATAGAATGATAACATTAAGTGATATGTATAACTAATAAGGACATTTTAGTCTTTTACAAAATCGCGTTGGGATGATAGCTGCTATTAGCAGCGGTGACGAAAACGCAAAAAAATAAGGGTGAACGCACCGTAATTTAACTTATGTTTTGTAAAATCACATTTTAAGAAATTGCGTTGAACGCACTTTGGTTCTCACCACCATCCCAAACAAATCCAATATTTGTGAAGGTTCCATTTTGTGCATTTTGTGGGTCTTCTTTTTTCTTCCTGTGGATTGGCCACCAGTCTGCTACCAACGATAAACCCTAATCCGTCTTCCTTCATTACAAACCAAAAGAGTCCGAGAAATTGGTGGTTCTTTGACTACTTTAGCGATCTCGTTTCAAAAATTAGATTCATGGCGGAGGCTGTAGCGGCCGATGTTGATAGGGATGGTGGCGATCGGACCGAGACAAGCGACTACACGTCGGAGGACGAGGGAACTGAGGATTACAGGCGCGGCGGATATCACGCGGTGCGTGTTGGAGACACATTTAAACATGGGAGATACGTTGTTCAGAGCAAGCTTGGTTGGGGTCACTTTTCCACTGTCTGGCTATCGTGGGATACCCATAAATCTGTACGCTCCCACTCCCCTTCTCAAGATTCATTTTCTTTTTCAAGCTGGGTGTGCGTTCATTCAGTGGAAGGTCTTTTTTACTCTTGTTCTCTTTATAAGGGGATAAATTGGAGGATGATTTAAAATATCTTGCTTTATATTTTTCTTCGTCTGCACTCGAATTGGTATGGTTTAGTGAATAATTGTTTTACGAACTCATCACGGCATCTTAAGATGGAGCTTCATGATCTAGAAATATGATTAAAGTTAGTTATTGCATAGCGCAATGCAGCAAATTTTGGTGTTTTGTTTGTTTTCTGAGCATTTGAATGCATTGTGTGACTCATTTTTATTCCCTACTGCTGGCTAATAATTGCATTTCTTGTATGAACTCTGTCTGAATATGTTTCACAAGAGGTTGTGCCATCTTTTCGTTGTCAATTACAAAATTAATATTGCCCTGGAAAATGTATGCGGTGTTGGTTTTTGAAAATTGTTCTAGAAATAAATGTAAAAATACCCATGAAACGATATTTGTTGTAGATTTATGTGGCTCTGAAAGTTCAAAAGAGTGCACAACACTATACGGAAGCAGCGATGGATGAGATCACTATTTTAAAGCAGATTTCTGATAATGATTCAGAAGATGATAAATGTGTTGTTAAGCTTCTGGATCACTTTAAACATTCAGGTCCTAATGGGCATCATATTTGTATGGTGTTTGAATACTTGGGAGACAATCTTCTTACCCTGATCAAGTACATTGATTACCGAGGTCTTCCCCTTCCCAAGGTTAAAGAACTATGTTTCCACATTTTAGTGGGATTGGATTATCTACATCGTCAACTATCTATTATTCACACGGATCTGAAGCCAGAGAACATCTTATTAATGTCAATGATAGATCCAACTAAAGATCCAAGGAGATCAGGTTCTCCTCTTATTCTCCCTTTAAGCAAATCAAAGATTTTATCAGAGCCAGAGACATCTCAAGATTCCAAGGCTTCAAATGGTGATTTTACAAAGAACCAGAAAAAGAAAATACAAAAAAACGGCAAGCGGGCAGCTAAAAAACGTGTTGGCAGGGAGGATGCGGTGCCAGATAATGAGACTGTTTCAGATGAAAACTCACTAAAGGATGGTAAATCCAATTATGATTCTCTTGAAGAGCAGTCTAATAATTCAGTTTTTGACGGTGCTAATGATAGAGCAAATGATGCGTGTCTTGAAAATAAGGGCCACAAGAGGGGCAGCCGGTCAAGAAGGATGAAGCTCTTGGCTGATATTGACTTGAAATGCAAGTTAGTTGATTTTGGAAATGCATGTTGGACTTACAAACAGTTCACAGGTGATATACAAACAAGACAATACAGGTGCCCGGAGGTCATTTTAGGATCTAAGTACTCAACACCAGCAGATATGTGGTCATTTGCCTGCATTTGCTTTGAGCTAGCCACTGGTGACGTTCTTTTTGATCCACATAGTGGTGAAAGTTATGATCGTGATGAAGTACATTACCTAATTTACCCTTTTTGACTTAATCTTTCACTCATACTGACTTCTTGTTGCCTTACTATAGGATCATTTGGCGCTGATGATGGAGCTGCTCGGGCCGATGCCCCGCAAGGTGCAATACTGCTTATTATTGTAGCCTAAGTTAATTATTCTAAGTAGAGAATGGATGATAATGTAATGCAGGTTGCGTTGGGTGGTCGTTATTCACGGGATTTGTTCAATAGACATGGGGATCTTAGGCATATAAGGAGATTAAGATTCTGGCCTCTCAATAAAGTCCTTAAAGAAAAATATGAGTTTGTCGATCAGGATGCATCAGAGCTAGCAGAATTCTTAGTACAGATTCTAGATTTTGTACCTGAGAAGAGATTAACAGCAGCACAGTGTTTGGTTCATCCATGGATCATGGGACACAATCGGATACTTCCCACGACTGAAAACGGCATTCCAAAGGAGATTCCGGAAGAGGAAGAGATGGAAATCCGAGTAGGAAGCATTGTCATTGATGGCACAGCAGCAACTCACAAAGATTCAAAACAATTGTAGAATCATGCTAACACGACAGCCGATTTCGGATGCATACGAACAATATTCTTCTGGTTGATGAGGCTGCGGGTATTGGAATTTCATTAGATTTCACACTTTTGTGACTGCAGCTTATCTTTCTCTTTTTCAGTAGCCTCGAGCATGCCACGACCCCGAATCCCGGTTATGTATTGATCGAAGATTTATGGGCTTTTAACGCATTGAAATATTGGATGTTAATCTCTCCGTCATCGACTCTTTAATTTTTCACATTCTTCGGTGTCGGATCAAGTTGATTCTTCGATTCGCTCTGACACTTGACACAAAACGACGTTTTTTTTATTTCTTTCTTAATTTAATTTTTTTCTTCATTGAAAACATATCTTATGTGTTTTTACTATTTTCTTATATTGTCGATCTACTTGTGAATTCTTCGTGCAAGCGATGATGGATCAAAAAGTAGTTTTTTTTTTGAGATGGTAGAATTGACAAAGAATATTCATTTTTTATAAGTTAAATATTTTTATATAATAAATTGATAAATATTTATAGTTTTAAATTTGTAGGTTATATATTTTTCAACAAATTCTAATAATTATTATTTTTTATTTATTTTTATTTAATATTATTTTATTTAATAATTCGAGCACTTGACGAGTTGTGTCGATTTGTCAAGTTTATTAGAGTTTAAACTTGGAGTTTATACAATTTTCTACAAACTCTTATATTATTTTAGTCGAAAATCGAAAATCCGACTCTTAAATAAAATCAATTATTTTATTTAATAATTGATAAATATTAATTTATTTAATAAGAGTCGAAAATCCGACTCTTATACTCTGGATGAGTTATGTCGACTCGAGTCGAGTTGCACCGAGTCGATCGGATGAGTCGGTGCCGCATAGATGTTAATTGTATCGTATTTTGTAAAGGGAATAGCCTGATTGACGCCTATAGAAGAAGGATTCTTTTAGCACAAAACACTGAAGTTATATGCCAATAAACTAATTCTTGGAATTATAGAGTTTAGTCGAAATTATGACGGAAGTATATACAAATGTGACGTATAAAGAAAGGGGATCACACCGTAGAAAACTTAAACAAATCATTTATTATGGTATTTATTCTCTCTTATAAACCATTTCAAATTCTATCATAATTCCAATTTGAAACAATTTGACATTTCAACACACCCTCTCAAGTCCAAATATTTGACAAATTTGGACTTATGAATAGAAATGAATCGGACTTTCCAGTATTGATAATCAAAATTTTGACAAACCAACTCCGATACTATGTTGGAATTATAGAATATAACCAAAATTATAACATAAATGTGCATATAAAAAACTTGAACAAATCATTTATTACAGTACTTATTCCTTCTTATTGAGTTAATCATATTTCAAAATCTTGTGATGCTAACATCTAACAAATAACAATTGAAATGGAAGTGGGAATATATTGAGTTGAATCCATATAAATAACAAAAAAGTTGCCATTGAAAATGAGAATGAAATGCTACTGAACTCCACTCCATCTTGCCCAATCTACAAACTGCATTCCAATTTCCACCATATATGTTATTTGCAAAACGAACACCAACTGTGAATGCCATCGCAAACTGCGGGGTACGTTTAGCAATTGTTGATGCTTCAACAACACGCTCCAAACCATTTATTACTTGGTACCGAGTATTCGAAGACACCGCAAGGAAAACACCTGATACCAACAATTTTTTATACCTTTTCCCTGCATTTCAAGGAGAATAATCCTTTGGTACAAAATAAACATACCCCAGAGAAGTGCACTTTTCACCAAAGGGGGTACAGGAACATCCTCTTCTGACTTTTTGAACTTCCTGTAAGAGAATGAATGAAGTTCAACACACAACGAGAAAATGAACTCGAGTCGATTATGTTATTCACCTTTTAGTAGTCATTATCAAATTTGCGATGCCTTGACCGACAATACCAAAACCAAATCTACTGAGCTGTATAATATAGCCTGGAATATGAATCAGGTGTCAAAAACTTGAACATGAGAGATCATTAAACAGAATAATATCATACCATGTAGAAATAGGTGGCTATTCTCTGCTGCAACGAAAATCGCATTCCCAGTCTTTCTGCTTCAAAAACACTGCAAGAAGAAAGTATAAATTGCAACATTTGAACTGTGAAAATTGAAACATATTAAGTGGGAAAAACCTGCTGGGAAGAGCAGCACAAGTATGATGTAATCGACCTATAAAACCACTCGATGCAGACTGCTTACCAATACGAACATAAGGAGCTAACATACCGACAAGAGCAATGTCGACAACAATGCCTACTAAGAGATCTGCTACATATAATTCAAATTCAGCCCAAAAATCCTTCCCTCTTTTATTTACTTCTGCAAATGTTGCACAGCATGAATCAATAACCACCTGCAGCACACAACTTTTCATTTGATATACATATAAATGAAAATAATGAGCAGGGAGAAACAGTAAAGCCGCAGTTAAATATGAAAGCACCTCTGTTCCAACTTTGAACAAGAATGAGGGATCTCCCAGCATGCGGTTTCAAAGCATTGAACAATGTCTCATTAAAAATCCCAAGGGCCACGCAGAGCCCTGCAAAATTGCCTCAAAGACATTACACAAGTTAGGATTTTTATATAATCCCTGTGCTATGTAACTAGAATTCCACCTGCAAATCCAAATATCGTTCAAGAATCAACCGCTAAGACCTAAGAATTTTGATGCCTCAAGCATGTCAGCCGGTAGAACCGCGCCTCTAGCTTCGGACTCAGCCAAAATCTCGTCGTACTTCATGATTGGTCCAAACTCATCTTCTCCGCCGTTACTATCATTTTCATCCCCACCATTGCCGCTCCTACCATGAAAATTACGGCCATTCCCTCCGTCTCCCCGGCATCAAAGTCATCATTTTTGGAACCCACATAACCATCAGGAAGCTGAGCCGTTACCCTCAAATCCCCCTCTGGGGCACACCGCAATCGAAGTGAAACACCTCGCTGCAGTTGATCAGACGACCGATTTAAAGGCGAAAACGTGGGATAAAAACAGTTGTCCATAGCACAGTTCCTGCTTGTCAACAGATACATAGAGTCCATCGTCATAGATAACCCGGTTCCAAAGAAAATAGACGACATTTATCAAAAGACTGAAACGTTAGCTTAAAATGGATTTATCTATTCTTTACAAATTACTTTTCCGTTAGAACTCAGATACACACACGGTGAAATAGAATAGACATACAAAATTTTTACGTGGAACCCGAGTACTGGGAGAAAACCACGGACCAACACCAATCAATCCACTATCACCAAATAAACAACAGATACAGTTCAAGAACTATCCCGTTCTTGAAACACGATATCGAGCAACAAACAATAAAGATTATTTCCGCAAAACTCCTTTGCAACCTTTGTTGTTCTCCCATACTCTCTCTGTGTTTTTCCCTCTGGTGATGATGATCATAATCCCGCATTAAGTGCGACTCGTTGTGTATAAAATACACTCTTGGAAATAGGCTTAGGTTTAAGGCTCATTTCCCCTTATGGCTATCGATCAGTATTATACCATCCGACCCCGTAGATATCAAGGTCATCCAATATCGGTCGGTATCTTTCTTTACTTCTGATCCCAGTTCGGTATCTTTCTTCGGCTGACGATGGGGTAGCTGCCACCGAAGTCTCCATCTGTTCTAAGGCTGGAACTTGTGAGAACGCCATGCTGTCGACCATGCAGATTTTCCATCCTGAGTCGACCTGCAGTTTGTTGACTTGCAGTCTGTCGACTTGCAGTCTGTCGATAGGTTGTATTAACTTGCAGTCTGTCGATCTGCTGTCTTGACTTGCAGTCTGTCGATCGGCTATCTTGACTTGCAGTCTGTCGATCGCCTGCCTGGACCTGCAGTCTGTCGATCGCGCTGTCTCGACCTGCAGTCCGTCGATCACCTCTGCAGTCCGTCGATAGCCACAGACCTATAGTCTGTCGATCACCTGTCTCGACCTGCAGTCCGTCGATCGCCTTTGCAGTCCCGTCGATCGCCATAGACCTGCAGTCCGTCGATCACCTCTGCAGTCCCGTCGATCGCCACAGACCTGCAGTCTGTCGATCGCCTGTGACCTGCAGTCCGTCGATCGCCATGTAGAAATTTGGTGTTCCACTCAACATGAAACGTAATACGTTGCCGTTCACCATGTATAAGCGACTCCCAAGTTTCTCCGGCGGCTGGGTTGGTGAAATATCAATATACCGACCGACTCTTCACTAGATTATACTCATTTGGACCCAATACCCCATTCTTATACGATTTTCGTTAATACTTTTATTTATCATTATTTGCAGATTCATTTGGTATCCCAACCAAATCTTTTCATACGGTCGGTATACAATTAGATACGTCCAATATCGAAATTGATCATTATTTTTTTTCTTAACATTCGATACATGGTATTAAGGTTGATTTTTGGTTTTTTTTCGGATTTTACCCTAAAAAACTAATTAAATATTATTTTTTAAAAAAATAAAATAATATTTGATATAGGCTCTCGGTATACCGGTCTTACCTTTCATATCGATTTGGATCGATATGGAATTCCAGATATGTATGAAAACATTGATCCCAACTAACGAAGGGAAATTAATTACTTTGTAAAAATTGAAGTTAATTTTTTTGCCAAATCAATATTGAATATTGTAAAACCAATTTAATATTCATTTTGATAATTTTTTTTTCTTGTTTGATTCCATAAAAAAATTCGATTTCTTAACCTTTTAAAAATAATAATGTTGTATTAAATTATATAATTAAATGCAATGTTATATTTAATTTAATTTTGGAAAATTAAGCATATGGGTATAAAAAAATTCGAAACGAAAAATTCAATATATACTAATCAAACTGAAAAAATTCGTTTGATATTCGATAGAAATATTCAATTTCTGAATTTGATTCGTTCATTGTTTCTTGAAGGAACACCACTACATATTACACGTGTATATGCCAAATTAACATAAGTAGGTTAAATTTTCTTTGATGAAGAGAATTTTCAATGTTGAGAAAAAAACAATTTTTGTTATTTTATTTTTTAACAACTAATTCAATGTTTCAAAATTTGATATTTTATTAATTTTATTTAAAAATTATAAGATATTATTTAATCCAAAACTATTTGATTTGGTGAATTTTTTGAGATATCCCATAGCTACTCGGTTCGATATTAGGAGAATACTAAAATGAATTTTATATTTAGATTATACGGAAGATGATATTAACTTGATGTTTAGAATGCAGGTGACACGTGATGAAAAACATTATAAAAGATGATAAAAAATAGTGGTGGTGATAAGTAAGTATTTGGATGCGTTCTTCGCTAAAATCGGGCAAGGAACGATCGTTAAGTGTGGAGATCGGCATTGTTGTCGATCGGTTACACTTAGATGGCGGTCAACATTGTTGTCGATCAGGTACACTCCGAAGATATGAGATTGAGGCAATCCGTCGAGGATTGAACTAAGATATGGTGGGACCCATTGATCTATATATCGTCAGTTATGGAATGAGATATTCAAGGAAACAAAATCATATCGAATCAGTATATATAAAAGCATATATATGATTTGATAATGGAATATCATATATGGGGATATGATCAAATATTAGGAATATTTTTAGTTATCTTAATTATTTAACCAACTCATCAATATAAAGATGTCTTAGGATTCATTGTTAAACATTTCAATCTTTTGTATTTTGAATTTTCTCTTCGGGTGTATATATTGTATTTTCTCAAGTGATAGTGAATTTGATTGTTCTTTTCTGCTTTAATTCTCGGGTTCTACTTAATCTATCGAGGTTGTTCGCACACATGTTCAATCCCCGACAAAGGAAGTCTAAGAATGTTTGATGGATCTGATTTTTCCTATTGGAAAATGCAAATCTATAATATCCTTTATCGGAATGATTTAGGGGAAGCATTAGAAGAAAAGAAGCCGGCAAAGTTAGATGATGCGGATTGGCAGAAACTGGACCGCAAGGTGTTGGCGATCGTTCAACTATCGTTGTCGAAGAAATTGACATTCAACTACCACGAACAGACAACGATGTACGGTATGATGAAGGCGATGTCCAATAAGTATGAGCGGCCATCATCGACAAATCATGTGCTCTTGGCACGGCAATTGTATACCATGACGATGATAGAAGATGCCTCCGTTACTGAACATCTGAATGATTTCTGCAACCTTGCCAATTAGTTGTCGCTATTTGGAAATATTATGGATGACAACATGAAGGTCGTCGCCGTTCTTGGTACAATCGCCGAAAGCTGGTCGACCACGGTTTATATCATCATTAATCAATCTATGAAGCTTAATTTTCATATGTGCGCACTCGGCTCATCAGTGAAGAATTGAGACGAAAGTAGAAGGTAAACACCAAAAGTAATGCATTAGATACAGATACAGATTCTTCCTATGATTGGAAAAATCACCGAGGGCAGAAAGGCAAGAGCAAGAGTTGGTCAAAAGGCCGAGGGAAATCAAAGAATTGGGGGAGCCGATTGTTAGAATTGTGGAAAGAAATGACATTTCCGCATGATTGTAAAGAGCTTAAGAATGAGGAGAATTCAATATCGGTAGCGTCTGAATCTGACGATGCACTTGTACTATGTCTTAACTCATGTGTGGTTAACTCATGTGTATCTTTTCAATATTTTTTAATTAGAAGTTGTTTAAGTCTTTGGATCATGGAATTTCTTGAAGGTTTAACTTAGCGATGGGAAGTTCATAGAGATCACCTGTCGGGGTGATATCCCGATCAGATCCTCATATGGTTATTCTTGGACATTAGAGGACGTGATGTTTATACCTGGACTAAGCAAGAACCTTATATCGGTCGGACACCTGGATTACAAGGGCTACTGAACGTCTTCGAGAAAAGTCGGTGGAAAGTGACCAAAGGAGCCTTCGTCGTAGCAAAAGGAATCAAGTTCGGGATATTGTACATGGAGAAACTGACCGGAATCAACGGGGACCGATCCAATCTCACTACTTTGGAGAGCGATTGGTCACATGAGTGCCAATCGACTGAGGAACGACCAGGGTTGCTGAAGATGTGGCACGATAGTCTTGGCCACATGAATGAGAATGACATGAAGATCATAGCCCAGAAAGGCTTATTGTCAATCTTTGAGTCCAATGAGGTCGGATTCTGTAAGAATTGTGTGGTTGACAAGCAAAAAAGAGTAACGTTTACGAATCTGATGCGGGATCGAAAACCAACAAGCTGGAGCTCGTGCATACCGATGTGTAGTTATGACATCGATCGAGTCCATTTGAGGCTCGAATTACTACGTCACATTCATTGACGATTATATTCGTAAGGTATGGATATATTTTCTAAAGAGGAAATCTGATGTATTCCAAACGTTCAAAAGGTGGAAAGAAGAGGTGGAACTCAACATTGGAACCAAGTTGAAGTGTCTGAAATCAAACAATGGAGCAGAATATGATAGAGAGGAGTTCAGAGACTACTGTTTGGCAAACGGTATAAAGCTTGAGCGATAGGTCCCGAACAAACCAAGGAAAATGGAGTTGCCAAACGCATGACAAAAACATTGAATGAACGTGTCAGATCGATGAGATTGCAAGCTGATCTACAAAAGACCTTCTAGGCGAATGCTGTGAGTACGGCAACATACTTGATCAATCAGGGTCCATCGGTACCACTGGATTTCGAGTTGCCCGAGGAGAAGTGGACTGGGAAGGAGGTGAAGATGGATCATCTCAAGGTGTTCGGTTACGTTGTATATGTCCACATAGACCATGAGAAGAAGAATAAGCTTGATGCTAAAGTTGTAAAGATTATTTTAGTTGGTTATGGAGATGATTATTTTGGTTACCACTTCAAGTACGAATGAAAAAATAATTAGATCGATCGATGAGACCTTCAACTTTAAAATGATACTATCAAAAAAACTAAGAAGAAGTCTACCGAGGTGATAGTGGTCATACCATCTAATGTCAACATATGACAATGTCGAACAAGTTACTCCTGTGTTGAGGCGGCCGACCAGAGAGAGGAGATCACCTTACCGGTATACTCCTGCAATGTATTACACATTGTTGATTGACGATGGCGACCCAGAGAATTTCCTGTAGGCTTTGGAATCTCATGAGCAGGAAAAGTGGGAGTTTGCTATAAAAGACGAAATGACGTCCTTGTTGAAAAACAAGACTTGGGTCTTGACAGCACTACCAAAGGGAAATAGAGTCTTACTCAACAAATGAGTTTTCAGAGTAAAGCATGAGGCAGATGGGTCCAAACATAAAACGCAAGACTAGTGGTTGAAGGATTCTTGCAGACGAAAGGAATTGAATATTATGAGATATTCTCACCGGCCGTCAAGATGACGACGATCAGGGTGATTTTGAGTATAATGGCTGTGGAGAATCTCCATATTTAACATATATATATATAAAGTCTGTTTTCCTTCATGGTGATTGGAGGAAGAGATTTATATAGCACAACATGAAGGATTCAATGCACATGGTAAAGAAAATGTAGTATGCAAATCATGGAAGTCATACCGGTAGTATATCGGTTGTGACTGGTACACCGATATTCCGATATATCACTGGTATACCAACGGTATATCAAAAAAATCACTCATACCGGTCGAGACCGGTATGAACGGTACCAACTGGTATGACTTTCTTGATGCAAATTGGTAAAGAGCTTGTAATGATTGAAGCAAGCTCATCGGTAGTGGTTCATGAAGTTTGATTCCTTAATGACTGAATGATAATTCAAAAGATGCGAGACAGACAATTGTTGTTATCTCTGAGGGAGAAAAAATACATACGTAATCCTTCAACTGTATGTCGATGACATGTTGATCGTAGGGGGTGACATGGAGGAGATAAAACAAGTTAAGCGGGAGTTGTCCGAAACATTCATAATGAAGGACCTTGGACCAGTCAAGCAGATTCTAGGAATAAGAATCTCAAGAGATCTGCAGAATGGTGCATTTACATTGTCTCATGAAAAATACATTGAAAAAGTGATTGATTGGTATCAAGTAGGAGACTTGAAAGTAACTAAAACACCTTTGGGAACACACCAAAAACTCTCAAAAGAGCATGCACCGATGATTGACCAGGAGGCCAAAGAGATGAAGAATGTACCATATTCTTTGGCGGTCGACAGTTTGAGGTATGCAATGGTCCGTACGAGACCTGACATTGCACATGGAGTGGGAATTGTGAGCAAGTTCATGTCGAACCATGTGAAAGAGCATTAGAAAGAAGTGTTATGGTCGCTACAATACATCAAAGAGACATCAAAGCGAGAGCTATGTTTTAGACGATGAACGATTGAATTAACAAGGTACGTGTATGGAGACATTGGAGGAGATTAGGATGATTAGAAAAGTATATCAGTGAATGTATTTAAGTCGGTGGTACATTTGTCAGTTAAAAGTCGAAGTTGCAAAAGTGCTCCTCACTTTCCTCAATTGAGGCAGAGTATGTTGCAATTTCCAAAGCAGGAAAGGAGATGGTGTGGCTCCAAAATTTTCTGACGGAAATCGGTAAAGGGACCGATCAGCGGACTTTGCATAGTGAAAGTCATATCGCCATATGGTTGGTGAATAATTTGGTATTTAATGCTAGAACGAAACACATTGAGTTGAAGTATCACTATATTAGGAATCTGCTCAAGAGAAAGACACTTCAATTGATGAAGATCAAAGGCACTAAAAATCCGCAAGATATGCTAACGAAGCAAATCACTATGGCAAAGCTAGAGCTATGTATAGCTCTAGTAGGACTCACCAAGTGAGTTGGCGAGCGGACACTATCGAAAAGAGATGCATTATCGATCTCCAAGTGTGAGATTGTTAAGTGTGGAGATCGGTATTGTTTGTGATCGGTCAAACTTAGACGGCGGTAGGCATTGTTGTTGATCGGGCGCACTCAGAGGATGGTCGGTATTGGCGTCTATCAGTCGAAGACCGAAGTATGCAATATCGATGGTGACAAAGGGTCAAATCCAAAGAGATGAGATGGAGGCAATCAGTCGAGGACTGAACTGAGATATGGTGGGCTAATTGGTCTAAGATATCATCAGTTATGAAAGAAGATATTTCATATATGATTTGATTATGGAATAGCATATATAGAGATATGATAAAATATTAGGAATATTTGATCACCAAGTTCACACGACTAAGCCAATCCGCGTGACTAGCCAAGTTCACGCGAGTCCTAATCTGGTCTCCGCAAAATAAGATATGAAACTCCGCAAAGAACGTTACGATGCTGATATCACCCTGAGATATTTATTATTCGATGACACATATATATCTATATAGTAATTCCCAAGTCGAGAAATAAAGCAGATCGAGATATTTTGATGATTGACATTGTTTATAGCTTATCGTGGTATTTGGATCGGGTAACTTATTTATTGGACCATTGTGCCTAATTTAGATATTAATGGATCATTATTTATTGGACTTCATTATTGATGAGCCAAGAGAGTTATAATTGGGCTGGACTAATCATCTATATAAACATGGCTAAAGAAAGAAAAAAGAGTTTGGATTCTTGACCTAAGGTGGAGGCCGTTATTCACTTCTTTTTCGCCCGGGAAACCTATGACTACGACCATTAAAACATGATCTTTTTTCTTTTGTTTTCTACATCATGTTCTCCTATTGTAAATCTACGAACTTGACATTTATAGTGGATTCAAAGGCTACGGCCGGGGTAGTTTTTATCCTTTCTTTTACAGAAAGGTTTTCCACCTACAAAAATCGTGTCTTTTTACTTCTTGCTTTCGTATTACTTTTTCGTTCGACCCCAATCCGTAAATGGGGGTCTAAATTTTGTTATTGCGGATTTTTAGCAGCAATAACATTGGCGCGTCTGTGGGGACGTTTTTAATCCCATTGAGTTTTTATCCGGAGTTTAGGATGTATAACGCGAATATATTTTCGATTCAGCGCAGCTTCGGTATTAAGTTTGTTTCTGATTATTGAACCATTGGATCGGTCTGAAATTTTGGTATATAGTTATAAACATATTTATCTCGGGTCTGAACGGTAAAGATCGAATTTTATGGTCGTTTGGATTTTCGAATTAACGTTGGTTTACAAGTGACTGTTTCTGATTTTTCAAGTATACAAAAGTTGGTTTTTCGATTCGAATCTCATAGTTGTAACATCGGATTGTTCTGAAATTTTTAGCATGGTTTGATACATATCTTTCGGTCTTCTGATTGGTGAAAATAAGTTTTTATGGTACTNGATCAGAAAATCATATTTATTATATGATGAATTGTGAAGTCATTTATTCGGGCATATAAGGATTTCTCATATATCAGTCTCTTAAACGACGGTCGGAAACAATCGGAAAATTTTAAGACAACAAATGAAAAAAAAGTTATCAAAGAAGTGTTACATAGTTTAGAGAGAGAGATTTTGGATAAGTGTACTGTCAGGTTCAGTAATAAGAAAATAAAATTCACACTCATAATCTTAGAAGTATATATGAAGTTTCTGAGATAATAGTATTCATTCATAATATTTATTTATGTAAGATATGCTTATTCACTCATGTTTGGTTGGTTCTAATTAAAATGAGATGATTTTTATTTACAAAATCTGATACTACTATTGTTAGTTTATTACAACAATATTCTCAAGGCAATTTATGGTTTGTGTACTCGAATACTTCGACTACACAAATCAGGGGACTTCTGATATCACCATGAGATATTTATTATTCGATAACACATATATATCTATATAGTAATTCCCAAGTCGAGAAATAAAGCAGATCGAGATATTTTGATGATTGACATTGCTTATAGCTTATCGTGGTATTTGGATCGGGTAACTTATTTATTGGACCATTGTGCCTAATTTAGATATTAATGGATCATTATTTATTGGACTTCATTATTGATGGGCCGAGAGAGTTATAATTGGGCTGGACTAATCATCTATATAAACATGGCTAAAGAAAGAAAAAGAGTTTGGATTCTTGACCTAAGGTGGAGGCCGCTATTCACTTCTTTTTCGCCCGGGAAACCTAAGACTACGACCATTAAAACATGATATTTTTTCTTTTGTTTTCTACATCATGTTCTCCTATTGTAAATCTACGAACTTGACGTTTATAGTGGATTCAAAGGCTACGGACGAGATGATTTTTTATCCTTTCTTTTACAGAAAGGTTTTCCACCTACAAAAATCGTGTCTTTTTACTTCTTGCTTTCGTATTACTTTTTCGTTCGACCCCAATCCGTAAAAGGGGGTCTAAATTTTGTTATTGCGGATTTTTAGCAGCAATAACAGATGCAAAACCATGCGATTTAGAGGGCAAGAACGTGCGACTCGGGCATAAGAACAAGTCAACTCGACTCCAAGAAGCAAGTTCGCGCGACCACGGCCCGAAAGCTAATACACGCGAGTCATGGGGAAAGTTCAATAAAAAACCTTGCCTTGGGAAGCATGCCAAGAGTCTGAACCATTTTTCGGGGCCTCTGTACCTATATTTATAGAAAAACTCGGCCCAATATATCAACTTAGAGTCCAAAAGTTCAGTGTTAGTCAATTTAGTCTCGATTTGCTTAAAAACGTCCAATTTGTAATGTCTCAAATTTCCGAGGTGTATCCTGATCGAAAACTGATCATGCGTAAAGACTAGAAAATACCATAAAATATCGTTGATCAGTTCTTGATCTCCCAATACTTAGAAAATTGCCCATAATATCATAAAAGCTCACCGATGTGCTCTCCGGGCACCAAATTACGAAAATACCCCTGACATCATTCCGAGTTGGAACCACCTAAAACTGCTCAAAACGTCATCATAATTCCTATATGCGGGTCTGTGATGCCTAGATTACTAGACTACCTTTGAAATCGCATTACACCGAAAGTATAACAGAAAACCGAAAATATCATTTAGTATGTCAGAAGAGCCCGGGGTATCATAATAACGTAAATACCCTCGGACAATATCAATCCTAAACTTTAATTTTAGTTTAAAACAAAAATTCTCATTTATAACCAAAAAATGTTTTAGTTGCAAAAAATGACATTGCAAAGTATAAAACAAATTTTTAGGTTTCTATAAATACTTGGATATACAATAATTCCCATAAAAACATAATCATATTGCTGATGCTTTTAGTAGAAGATGAGGTCATGCACAAATAAATGATTTGCTTGTCGAAAAGTTTCAAAAGTAGAATTTAGAGATGGTCGACTCAGAAAAATCCTTAGTGGCTATACTTGCAAGTCATTCGGTCATTGACGAACTGAGGCAGAAAGTGTTAACCGATGATGATTTGACAGAGGTCAAGGAAAGGATACAATAGGGATAAGAGAAACATTTGCACATAAGAAATGATAGTTGCATTATGTTTGGTAGCCGATATGTGGTGCCAAATGGCTAAGAACTGAGAAACAAGATACTCTAAGTAGCTCAAAGATTACCTTTCTCCATCCATCCAGGAACTAACAAAATGTACAAAAATCTGGTATTAAGAAAGATTACCTTGTCTGGTATTAAGAAAGATGTAGCTCAGTTTGTGGCAAAATGTAACGTTTGTCAAAGAATTAAAACAGAACATCAACGGCTTGGAGGATTGTTACAACCATTAGATATTCATGAATGGAAATAGGATCACATTACAATGGATATTGTGACTGGGTTGCCAAGGTCAACCAGAAGAAACAATAACATATGGATCATTGTCGAACGATTTACAAAGTCTGCTCATTTCATTGCCATGAAACTTTCGGATATTATGGAAAACATGCAAACATGTATTTGGATAACATTATCAGATTACATGGTGTACCTTTGAGCATTGTAAGTTATATAGATCCAAGATTTACTTCTCGATTTTGGACTAAGCTTCAAGAAGTGTTGGGAACACAACTGAAGCTAAGCTCGGCTTGTCATCCTCAATCTGATGGTAAGTCAGAACGAACAATTCGGACATTGGAGGATATGTTAAGAAGTTGTGTGTTAGATTTCAAAGGAAGTTGGAGCCATATCTCACACTAGCATAGTTTGCTTATAATAATAGTTTTCATTATAGCATAAAGATGGCTCCATATGAAGCATTGAATTGGAGAATGTGTAGAACCCCTCTTTATTGGGATGATGTTGGAGAGAAATACATAACAGGACCTGAACTAATATATTTAGCTAAAGAAAAAGTTGAAATGATTAGGAGAAGATTAAAGGAGGCGCAAGAAAGAAACAAAAGTTGGGTAGATAAAAGAAGAAGACCATTGACATTTGAGGTTGACGATTGGGTATACGTAAAGGTGTCTCCTTATAAAGGTGTTGTTTGCTTTGGATAGGCGGGAAAACTAGAACCAAGATACATAGGACCCTTTCAGATCAAAAGAAGAGTTGGAGAGGTAGCGTATCAGCTAATGTTACCTGAAATGTATGCAAGGATTCATGATGTATTTCATGTATCACAACTCAGAAAGTGTCTTTCAGATGATCACATAATATTAATTGATGATGCCGTTGAGATTGATTAGACATTGGCTTATGAAGAGGCACCTGTATAGATTTTAGATAGACAGGAAAGGAAGTTGAAAAATAAGGTGATATCGATGGTTAAGGTGCAATGGAATCATCATAAATCAGAAGAGGCAACATGGGAAGTGGAAGATATGATTAAAGATAAATACCCTGACATTGGTAATGCATGGAAACCTTAAGTTTTTAGGACAAAACATCAAGAAGGAAGGGGAGAATGTAAGACTTCGAGTTTTGTATGATATGCTAATACATGATTTAAGTAATTAAGCTTTAATTTAAGAGATGACTGAGTAGTGAGAGTTATTATATTAAGAAATAAAAGTTAGAATAGTTTTAGTTCATTTTAGTGTTTTCATGATGTCATTGGAGGATTTTGATCCATTTTTTCTTATCTTCCACGTGGGTTTGGCTGTGGATAAGGATATATTCGAATTCTAAGTGTTCTAGGATGCAAGAAATAGGAAGTAACAGCATAAGAAACGCAAGAAATCCAGCAGGCAAACTACATCCGCGGGCTTTAGGAGTAAGTGTAAGAAAATAAGTCTATAGTGTCTAATAAGTGTTCTTAATTCTAAAGGATTGTTTTACAGTAGGTATAGGACATATTTAGAGGTATTAGACAAAGGAACTCAGGGAAAAACGAAAGGTGAGAGAGATGATTGAGATAAGCATATAGTTTAGCCAGCGTATGCATCATGTTACTACTGTATGTTGTGAATTTTACTGTGACTGTTATGAATGTCGTATTATAATGCTTATTACATGTTCTGAAAACTACGTGTGTCTATTTTCAAGGAAATTTTACGTTGTTATTAAATGAAATCAAACCATAAAGTTATGTTATGATTTTCAAGAACAATACAGTTTTTCGTGAAAGCAGGACATTCAAGTTCATGGTCTGATTTCGTATGTTTCGAGAGCTCTGATGAAATTTCTTATACTTATCAGTTTTTAGAACATTGAAATGCCTTTCAAAATAGTATTTTTATGTGATTTTTTGATATCATTTGAGCTCTCAAAAAGGCAAATGTTTACAGCATCGACAGACTGTTTTTAAGGTTTCAAAACTGTATTTTTATGCCATGTATGTGATTATGTGTTTATGTGAAAATTCGAGAGCTTCTGGACGCACAATTCTGAAAACATGTTATTAAGAACATTGTTTTAGTCAAGATATGCGCTAGCTACAAGGAAATATTTATCAAGATGTAGCCACATACAAGATAAGCATGAGGTGAAGCCGACACTCGGAAGTGTCGATGGTTTTGTCGCACTTTTTGTCCACTTCTGAGGTTAGGTGACTCATGTATCATGATTTTTTATTCTTGGTGATGGTAAGCCAAGGGTTAAGGGAGGGACATGACTGTTATCTGGCAACCACATGCACAGAAATAAGAACAACAGTCTGCAAGATTATGTGTTTATTATTATGTTGAATGTCATAGATTACGGCTATGTTCTGCAACAGATCTAAGAATGCATTTTATTTATTAAAACGCGTTTTGGTTAATTTTACAGAACACTTACCCGATTACATTCTGCATTATTGTATTATGAAGAAAACAACTAGAATGCAAAATGATCAATTTTGGTTGATTTGAGATTGTATAATGCATTCTTATTTTTACAATTACCATAATACCCTTAAAACATTAAATTCCATTTAAACTTTTTTATTCATAATGTTTTCATACCGACCGATATAATAAAAATCGAACTACACTAGTATTTGATCAGTATTCCTGGTACTAGGTTTACGGGTCGGAATCCGAGTTGTCCGTGTTGACCCAATAAAAATAAAAATATTTCGTACCGATCCGGACAAAAACGGTACCCAGACCGGTAATCTTGTCAGTGTCGATAATATAGTCAGTAAGGATTTGAATGCAAACAATATTGTTGTATCTTAATTTCACTGAAATGATATTTTCATCATACTTATAACTATAAGGGTAAAAACGTATATTTTAACTGAAAATGCATTATCAATTTGAATTCATACAGAACATGATTTCATTATACAACTCAATATATAATTTACAGAACACTTATTTCATTCTTGATCTGTGATCACATTATGAAAACGAGAAAATGGCGTCTTTGTTCCCCAAAGTTTGCACGAAATGACAAATTTGGTCCCCAAATTTTTAAATGGCAAATGTAGTCCCCAAAGTTTGTTGTTTTAGCATATTTGGTCTCCGAAGTTTGATTAATTTGGCAAATTTAGTCCCCCAAAGTTGCAAATACGATCCCTAAACTTTTTTTTTTGCAATACCGGCCCCCAAACTTTACACCTACTACCAATTAGTCCCCAAAGTTTTGAAGATTTGGCAAAATTGGTCCCCAATTTTCTTAAACGCCGTTACCGTTTATGAAGCAAAACCCTTCCTCTCATTCACTTTTGTCGCAAAAGTTGTACTCCAGGGCAAAATTGGTCCTGGGTTTACTTCCCCTCATTCACTTTCATCACTTTCGTACAGCCTGATCTGAAGCACCCTTGGGACTACTGGCTGAGCTTCAGAATAATGCCTTCGATTCGCGCCTGAGAATCCAATTCGCTCACTAATTCTTTGAAACCTAGAGAATTAGTCTCTGAATCCAAATCACTGCACCATTGGAAGCCCCTGTAGGTTTTTTATCGTCGATTTCCACTGCTTAGTCCCTGAATCTACAGTTCTTAATGAACCAGGGGCTGGCGAAGTAACCTCGGCCAGCAACCGAAGGCAAGAGCTTTCGGTTGGGACAATTCTTGAAACAACTTTCGATTGGGTGGGACATTCTTGAAACCGAAGGCAACAACCGGTTGGGACAATTTTTGAAACAACTTTCGATTTCAATAGCTTGAGGTAAAAATGCTTCTCTTTAGAATGTAGTTTAATAGTGGGAAAAATGCGATGTTTGATTTCTGATTATCTTGCTCATATCATGCTTGTATTTGTTGCAAATATACATGTTTACCAAGAAAATAAAAGTTTTTGGAATAGAGTTAGGGGAATCTGATTAAAATTTAGAAGGGAGCACTTAGTTTTTGCTTTGGAAATTATTTGAATATGTGTCTATTTCTCATTACGATACATATTGTGAATCTTTTTTAGATTTTTGTTCTTAAATTGTTTAAAAGTATTAATGTTATGTCTTATTTCTCACTTTATCTTTGCTAATTGGCTAACATTGTTTAAAACTATTAATGTTAAATGTTGCTATATATTGGTGCATATCACTTTATCGTCCTTCGTATTGCTTGTTACTTTAATTATCAATTTCTCTTTTCACTAATTCAGAATGTGTATATTGATGTTGTACTTTTTGTTAAAGTTAGAGCAAATATGATCGCAATATTTATTTAACTTCTTCCTATTTATTCACATTCCTTCTTTTCATGCAGTTTTTGACCTTTGAATCTCCTTCGACTTAATATTTCTGGATATGTCTAGTGAGAGTGAGGAGTCGGATGGGTCTTACAAAGGTTATGTAATTTTTGAAATAAAACATTTATGTTATTGGCAATAGTGGTAAATGTATATAAATTGTTGTTGACACCTTTAAACATATACTTGTCATTTATGTTTTGCAGGGGAAAAAAATCACACGAAGGACGAAACCCCTCAGATACGAGTGGGATCGATTGGTCGAGTGATGAAAGTTTCTACAACACTTTCTTCAATTTTATGAACACTGATTGTGAAGGTGTGCAAAACGTGTTTCGTAATGAGCAAGACCTTCATGACTCTACGTCACACATCTAAACTGCTCATTCCATTGCATCTAAAACAAAGGGCCCACATATTTTTGATCCAATATCAGAACTAAAGACAAAAGACTTGGTGTAAGTTTAATTATTTTCAGTCATCATTCTTCGTTGTTTTTTAAATATTCGGATGAATCGGTTATATATTTTCTCTTTTTATAATGTATTAGTAAAGGTCTTTGTTTCCGGAGTAAGAAGAATGCTAAGTCTGCACTTGAGGACTTTTGTGTAAAGGCAGGTAAAGAATTTCATTTCGTTAAAAATGACAAATACCGCTTGTTTGTTCGCTGTAGATGTAATGGTGACCGTGAGTGCTCATGGTATGTTAATGTTTCGATGAGAGACAATGACATAATGTGTTGGGTGAAGTCTGTAATACCGCATGCCGTCCATTGCCATCGCAAGAAGGTGAATACATCTGTAACTTCAGCCTGGATAGCAAAGAAGTATTACCAACGGTATTTAGATAAGCCTGATATAAGTTCGAATGACCTTCAAACGGATGTGAATACTAACTTTAGATCGAATTTGGGAAAACATAAAGTGCGTCGGGCACGAGATTGCATTTGTTAGGCGTATGGTTCAAAAAATTGCGCTTCACAGACAAAATGGTTTTTGTTCCTTTGTTGATTCGATTGTATTTGATGCGTATTTTCGAGGAAAGGAACCATTGCATTGGGTTAGTTTTCTTAATTGGAATGTGTTGTTGTCTACGCAATATGTGCTGATGCCTATTATCACCGGGTAAACTTTGTTGATTATTTTGAAATGTATTTGTTGTAATTATTTGAGTGCATGTTATAGCGGGCATTGGTCATTATTGGTGTTCTGTGCATTCGGAGACCCATCGAAACGTAATATGATCATGTTGGATTCCATGGGAACAATGCGTAAAACTTCTATCGACGCGGAGGTGTACATGTATTATAATTTAACCCTTTAAATATTTATGTAGCATCCCTAATAGTGTTAAATAGGTTTGTAAAAGATGCATACGAGATTCAAAATGGGATCGATATCGACGACACTATTCAACGAATTCCCATAGAATGAGCAGATAGCCCAGGGCAAGTTGGAGCCTTAGAATGAGGTATATATGTTTTATATTACGCATTCCGGTTTCTACAACAAGAACCCAATGTGTACGAGCCGAACGGATACCCTTTCTTTGTAAGCGTTTGCTAAAACCTGTGCTTGGTCACTTCATTTACACTATCAGAGATTGAATATTGGGTGCAAATTTTTTAAAATTTTTGCAGATGACTCCTACATGGTTTACACTTTCGGAGATCACAGATTTCGCCACGATGTACATCCCCAAACCAAGTGATGCCGACACAAAAAGAAAGTATTCAGCAAGAAGAAAACTTTGAAACACTTTCAATTTCGAATATTTGAAACTTTTACTTTGTTTTGGATACATCCATACTTTGAATATTTGAAATACTTTAACTTTGTTTTGGATAGACAACATCATTTCGGCTTTATATATTTGGAAGCATTAATGTTATTTTTATTTTTCTCTTCCTCCACATCCTATGGAAATGAGTTATTTTTAAAACATTTAAGAAACTATAACTTTACATTAGATGTTCGAATATTCGGGTTTATAATTGGCGTCATGTATGTTATAAAACATTAAGATGAAAATTAATATAAAAAACACAATTCAAATCATCAATACACAATTCTTGAAATTTGGAATAGCCAACATCAACTTTGTATTGTTCGTCTTCACAAATCAATACACAATTCTTGCCATTCGGTAAAACGAAAAATCAATTTTCGTATATATCCATAGATAATTTCATCAATCTTGGTATCATTAAATATATAAATCCATATCGGCATTCAAAAACACCATTTTATAATAATGGGGACTAAATATACCGAATTATGTAATATTTGGGGACCAAATTTGTCATTCAAAAGTTTGGGGACTAAATTTGTCACGTTTTGCAAACTTTGGGGACCTTAACGGTGTTAGGGACTAAATTTACCATAATCCTGAAACTTTGAGGACCAAATATGCACACTGAAATTTTGAGGACCAATTATCCCACACACATAAAACTTTGGTGACTGGTTTTGCCAATAAAATGGTTTGGGGACTAGTTTTGCCATTTTAAAACTTCGGAGACTGGTTTTGACAAAATGCACAAAGTATGGGGACCAAATTTGTTTGTCGCCCTTATGAAAACACATTCTTAAACTGCATTCTAAATCTCAAAACACATGCAGAACATAGTCTACATGTTTATATGATTTTATCGCATTGATATTATTCTTGCTTATCTCTCATTACTCTCATGACCTCTTAATGAACTAGTTTACACAGTTGGCGAAGACGAACAGTAGGATATTTGGCTGCCAAGATCGAGTCAAGATACTAAGTCAGTAGATGGATGAAGTTTTGTAAATAAAACTTAGTGTGTTTTATGTTGTGTGTATCGTTAGGATATCGTAATGTTACTATGTAAATTAGATTCCGTTGTGTTTTAAAGAAGATTATGCATTATAGTTTCATGTAAGGCCTTGTGTTCTAGTTTTTAGAGCATGGCATCATGCCATCGATTTAAGTAAATTAAGTATAGTAAACTAAGTTAATAAGCTAGATTGAATTAGTAAAGTGCATGACAAAAGGGATTCACCGGCTGGTTTTATTGACTTGTCACTACCACCATCGATCCACTCACTATTTCAACAATCAATACTATTTAATTATTATATTGATATGACCTTTAATTATTAGTTGCACATCCACTTTATTCGTCTAATCAAATGTTTTTGCAAAAATCATTTGTCCTTTAACTCTATGTATTCCATCTCAGAGATAAGGTTATGAGTGTTGGTCTCTGCGCAAAATTCACCACCTGTGCCTCTGCCTAGATGTCGTACTTTTACTGATAATGTTTATCAATCTCTTGCTTTCTTCTTGTAGAAATGAAAGATTTAGAAGACTTGGTCCGTTTACTTGGAAACCGGAGTAAATCCGGAGAAAAACCACAGAGGGATCTCGTCCCTCAATCCACTATACTTGCATCTTTTACGGATTACAGGAGAATTCTCTTCTCCAATACAGGTACAACTAAAGATAACGTATTCAATGACTTATCTACTATTTTTCTCTTCTTGTGCAGATTATTCCCTTGAGCTTGCTCCTCCAAGGATCACCATAACTCTTGTGGACTTTTTGGTTGTTCACTACTCTGTCTGCGATGAGTTTTGTTACCGTTTATTTCCAATCTTCAAAACTTCCTGTAACTGCTAGACTCTTTCTTTTATCAATATTTGTGGGTCTGTTTGCTAGGCCCACCTTTATCTTTGGTCTGGTTGTCTATCGAATGGTGGGCCTTACTATCCAGCCCACAAATCTATCCTTCGATGGATAACCGACCCAGAAGTCGTCCTAGGGTTATAGTCGTTTCAGTCCTACTCTTTCATAGCAGAATTGAAACTTTACTGTTGTCACCACCTTCGTGAGTGCATCGGTTGGATTTAGGTCGGTATTAACTTTCTTCAGCACTACTTCCTTGTTTTTTATTACCTCTCTGATCCAGTGCAGGTGCACGTTGATGTGTTTGGTTCTAACATGGTATGTTGTGTTTTTACTCATCTCAATCGCACTTTGACTTTCGCTATATGGAGCTGAGTTTTCATTTTTGAAGCCAAGTTTCTCCAGTATTCTGGTTAGCCATAGTATCTCTTTTCCTCCTTTTGTTAACGCCAAATATTCTGCTTTCGTGACAGAGCTACACACTTTTGAAGTCTTGACTGCCATGATATGGCTCCCCCTGCAATGACCAATATGTATCCTGTGGTGGACCTTCTGGTGTCGAGATCTCCACCCATGTCTGAATCGGCAAACACTTGCAGGTCAAATGATTCTGTCTTTCCGTAGTGTATTGCATGGTGTCTCGTTCCGTTTATATATCGCATTATCCATTTCACAGCTTCCCAGTGTTGCTTTCCAAGGTTTGAGATGAAGCGGTTGACTAGGGAGATTGGATATGCGATGTCTGGCCTGGTGCACACAACTAAGTACATTAGGTTTCCTGCCGCTTCTGAATATGGTATACTACTTACTTCCTCTATTTCTGATTGAGTTTTGGGGCCTTGTTCCTTAGTCAGTTGAATATGTGTTGAATATAGTGTACTGACTGACTTTGCATCTTACATGTTATACCTTGCTAGTACTTGTTCGACATACCTTTCTTGTGAGATGGTTAGGTGTCTGATTCTATGCTTATCTTCATGCCTAGGATCCTCCTTGCTGGAACAAGGTCCTTCATGTAAAGGTCCTTTTTCCAAGTCTATCTTTAACTTCTAGATTAATTGTTTTGATGGATTGATTAATAGCATGTCGTCTACATATAAGAGTCGGATTATGAACTCCTGGTCTGTATTCCGATTATGATACACACATGGACCATATTCCGATCTCTTGAACCCTGTTTTTATCATGAAGAGATTTAATTTTTTGTACCACATCCTTGGGACTTGTTTTAAGCCAATAGACTATTTTGTAGTTTACAGACCATGTTTGTTAATTTCTTGTTTTCAAATCCCACTGGTTGTCTCATAAATATCAATTCTTCTAGGTCTCCATGCAAGAAAGCGGTCTTTACATCAAGATGCTCCAACTCGAGGTCAAGGTGTGCCATCAGTCCCAAGATCATCTTTATTGAGGTCATTTTTACTACGGGTGAGAACACTTCCTCAAAGTCAATACATTGTTTTTTGTCTGAAGCCTTTTACTACTAGTCTAGTTTTATATTTTACTGAATCTTCTTCATTTTATTTCAGTTTGTATATCTACTTGTTCTCCAGAGCTTTCTTTCCTTCAGCTAAGGGAACTCGGCTGTATGTTTTATTATGTTTCAAGGATTGAATTTTCTCTTTCATTGCATTCATCCATTTATGATTGTCCTTGTGTGCCATCGCTTCTTGATATGATTCTGGCTCACCTGTTTCAGATAATAAAACATAGTCAATGGGATTGTACCTTGAGGAAGGGACTCTCGTTGTTGTGGATCTCCGCAATTGAGGTGGCATCTCTTCTTCTCCTCCTGATTGATATGTTTCTATTTCAGGTGCAGTTGAGGATCAGCAACTTCTTGCATAGATTGAGATAAGACAGTGAAGTTTCTTTCATGAGCTTCATGTATAAATTCAATTTCATCACTCCTTGAATTAAATTGTGTCAAGTCGGGTGTGGTTGTTTCTGTTTGTTCTTCTTTAGACAATCTAATGTCTTCTATAGTCTTTTCTTTTGATCTTAGGATCTTCTGTGCTTTGGGATTCTAGCATCTGTACCCAAAGTTTTCTTCACCATATCCCAAAAATATGCACTCTTGAGTATGCTTGTCCAACTTCTTCCTTAATTCTTGTGGGACATGAACCATTGTCTTGAAGCCAAATGTCCTTATATGCTTGTAAGTTGGCTTTCTTTTGAACCACTTTTCTTCTGGGATACCATTGTTAAGTGATGATGAAGGAGATCTATTTCTTAGATAGCAGGCAGTCCCTAAGGCCTTGGCCCAAAATTCTTTAGGCAACTTCGAGTCTTTCAACATACTTCAAACCTTATCTAGGAGAGTCCTGTTGAGTATTTTTGTTGTTCCGTTATGTTGTGGAGTTCTGGGAACTGTAGTCTCATGTTTGAATCCCAGTGATTCGCAGTATGTCTGAAATTCTAGTGACATGTATTCTCTCCCATTATCTGTTCTTATGCATTTTTCGTGAGGTTAGCCTTTATTTCGTTTGATTACACTTGATTTTATTGAAATAACAATGTGATTTTGTTGTTTCCCTGATTGCCTCCCAGTCAACAAATGTCATTCTTTGAAGAATTTCAATGCTTCCTCCTTTCTCTCCATAGGGTATACTATGACTTCCTTGTAGTATCATCAATGAAGAATATAGAATATATTTTTCCTCCTAGAGAGAGAGTGTCAAGGTAGCATACATCAGAATACACTAGTTCCAATGATTTTGTCCTTCTTTGTTGAGATACATTGAACTTTACCTTGTGTTGCCAAATAAATAGGCTTCGCAACATTATGAAAGGTTCTGACCTTTAGTCTCGATTAGTCCGAGCTTTCCTAGGTGATTTAAGCTATCCTCTGATAGATATCCCATCATTTTATGCCACAAATCCAGGTCTTTCCATTGCGTTACTGCAATTTCAGCTCCCATTTTTTACTGGAGTCTGGTTCTGTACAGTGTGTTTTTCAATTCTCCCCTAATTATTACCATAGAGCCTTTGGTTAGCTTCCATTTTGTATGACTTTGCTGGGTGTTCTTCCGACTTAATAAAATTGATCGGTTGGTAATCCAATGATTTGAATTGTCAAGTCCAACTTATCAGGTGATTGGACTTGGAGATAATATGTTGAAATAGTGACAGTTGTCCCACATCAGAAATGGAATTGTGTTTGGATCAGTTTATAAGAGGCATTGTAGATCATAGTAAGTTGACCCGACTACTCATCGTCTCGTAAACTCAGTAAAGTCTTGTTTCAACAACATGAAACAACCTTATATTGGCACCAAAGGTGCTCTATGACACTCCGAATTTGAGTACGTTTTTTGTTAAATTTATAGAGTCGGGTCAATTTACTATGATCTACAATGCATCTTATAAACTTTTCCAAACACTATTTCAACATATCATCTCCAAATCCAACCACATGACAAGTTGGACTTGACAATTCAAATCAATGGATTACCAACCGATCAATTTCATTAAATCGGAATAACCCCAACAAAGTCATTCAAGATTTTCTCATTCAAGATAATTCAATTACAGAATTATCTCATTTCCAGTTGCTGTGTAAGTTCTTATCTTTCCCATCCCTACAATGTCAGCCACATTGTCATCTCATATTCTTACTTTGCCGTAGGAACCAGCAGTGTATTCAGTGAACATATCCCTCTCCAAGTACAATGGTATGATGCTACTGAGTCAATTATACATTCATTTTCTATGTGATCACCATACTTCTCATCCTGAGAAGATAAGACAACTAGGGCTTATTCCTGAGTGGTGGAAGTGGATGTATCACTATTAGTTCCACCATTCTAAAGTTTCAACCAGTGTCTATACTCCTTTTTCAAATGTCCTACTTTCTTGCAGTCAAAACATGCTCTTGTTTCTTTTCTTGCTTCGTTGCCTCTGTCTTGCGACCTTCTATCGTGTGATCTTTCCTTAGATTTGCCCTTCTTTTGTCCAAAGTTTCTTTGCTTTGATCTGCTATGATTTTCTATTGTCGATGTCATGTCTCTTTTACCTCATCATATTCTTTCATGTCATTTTTTCTCAATTACTCATTAATAAGATAGTCTTTTACCATCTCCAATTTCTGTCAATCTTTGGGAGAGGTATTGTGTAGCATCATAACTAAGGGACTCCAAGATTCGGGTAAGGCATATAATTATAGTATGCAGTTGAGTTTTTCTTCAAGAGTAAGATCATCCTTAGTCAAATGATTTGTTTCCAACCATTTGCTTATGTATTGGGCCATATTTGCACCTTATTTGTACCTCATTCCTAACAGTTGATGCAGTAGCGACCCTTGATTTTGTGTAGTTTTGGGTTCAAAGATTCGAAATAGTTTCTCCTAGACTTCCTTTGCATCAGTTTCTTCATACACATGATGGTAATATGTGGAGTCTATCCATTGCGGAATAAAGCCCACCGCTTCTCGATGTATTTGCTTCCACTTTGCATATGTATAATCTGTTGGTTTCTTGTCTCCTAACTCTACCGGTTCATGCAGCATGCGTCCATAGAGGAGGTCATCCATCCTTCCCCTCCATTCAGAGTAGTTTGAGGAAGTTAGGTGGATCATAAAGTATGGTTCAAACGTCATAATTCTTTATCAAGATTTCAGTATTCTTGCTCTAATTCTTCACACCCTGACTCTTTTGTTTTCTGCGCAGGTTCGAGACCTACATTGGCCACCAGTTGTTGGTCTCTGGCAAAAATTCATCGTCTGTGCCTCCGCCTAGATGTCGTACTTTTACTGATAATGTTGATCAATCTCTTACTTTCTTCTTGCATATATGAAAGATTTAGAAGACTCAGCCCGTTTACGTGGAAATAGAAGTAAACTCGAAAAAAAACTACAGAGGGATCTCGTCCCTCAATCCACTATACTTGTGTCTTTTACAAATTATAAGAGAATTCTCTTCTCCAATACAGGTACAACCAAAGATAACGTATTAAAAGAATTATCTACTCTTGTTCTCTTCTTGTGCATATTATTCCCTTGAGCTTGCTCCTCCAAGGATCACCAGAACTCGTTTGGACTTTTTGGTTGTTCATTGCTCAATCTACGATGAGTTTTTTTTCCTTTTATTTCCACTCTTCCCAACTACGTGTAACCACTAGACTCTTTCTTTTATCAGTATATGTGGGTCTGTTTGCTAGGCCCACCTTTATCTTTGGTATGGTTGTCTTTCGAATGTTGGGCCTTACGATCCAGCCCACAATGAGTTCATTTGCTTGGGTTCTTTTCATAAAATTCTACTTTTGATGATACGATGTACGATACGTTTTTTTTTCAGAATTTTTTATCAACTGATCGGTGCCGACAACCGCATGTGTAAAGATGACGTGGGTTTTTCACCTCCACGAAGTGATTATTGTTCACCCACGTCAAGATAATGGTAATTCATTTGTTTAACTGTTTCCACATCTATTTATATGCATGATTTTAACTTCGATTGTTTTTTCCTTCAGTAGTTCTCTATGTAGTTTTTGGGTATGGTAGAACCCTATTTACATTCACCTATACTTTCTACAATTTGTATTTTCAATGCAATGTTTGAAATGTTTAAACCCTATTACTCTTTATTTCTAATTTTTAAATATCCTGTAAGTTTTTAAAATTTTTAATTTCTACAATATTTTGGATTGAAATTCTTTCAAATCTGTGTGTTTATTTGTAGGTTACACTGAAAGGCTATTCAATTTAAACATTTTACTTTCGAATACTGTATCAATTTTCTACATTTGTTATTTTTAAATATTTTTTATTGAATGCAAACTCTTTCAAATTTGTACATATTGTCTACGTTTTCTACATTTTAAAAGTTGAAGTTGATTTTATTCATCCGTGTACGTTTATAATTTGTACACTGACACCATATTACCTTGATGCCTCATTTGCATAATTTGTGATTGAATTTAATTTTTTTCAACTTTTAAATGTCTTCTATGTTTTGAAGATTTTTATTAAATGCGTGTTTAATAAAATACTTTTTGCAGTTTATTTTTTAAACATTTAATTAAAATCTTAATAAATATGTAAAATTATTTTTAATATTTAAATAAATATATAATTGTTATTTATTATTGCTACACTAATATTAATAAATAAGTATTAATATTAAATATATATAAATTAAACTGAGTTGTTTAAATATATGTATATATATATTAAATATTTAAAATAAATTAAAATCCCAATAAAAATTTAAAATAAAATTGTTATTTAATCCTAATAGTTGTTTAATGTTTTAATAAATACATATTTTGTATTTGATATTCACGCTTTAAAAAAGAAGTAATATCTATATCATACTTTGAAATTTAAAAATATAACACAAAAACGATGAAAGTTACTACTATTCATTTGATAGTTATTCTTATGTATTATAATTCAAAATTTGTATAGTTTCTAAATAATTTTGTATGAGTAATTTTGACTATTTATGTTAATTTTAAATTTTTCAATGTTTGTTTATTATTCAAAAGCAATATAATAGGTCTAAAAGAAGTGTCATAAGGGCATCTTCAACCTTGTCTGCCCGGACAGTTGTTTCTCTTTCTCCACATCAGCTTTCTCTATGTATACATCATAATTCTTAATTTTTAATATTAATATCAATACTTTTATATATAACTTTCCTCTTATCCCTGCATCAATGTCCGGACACTTATATTTATTATTTTTTTGTATTACATGTTTTTATGTAAATACGAACCTGGTAATCGAAAATTACTAAATTGATAGGTATTTAATTCGGTTTTGGTTATTAAAATCATAATTAAAAATCATTTAATCGAATCGATTAAAACATATAAATTAATAAAACGATCGTTTTTTCACATCTAATATATAACAATCATAATATTATCGATAAAATTATTATATTATACATATTTATATTTTATGATTATTTTAAAATAATTTTTATAATTTTTTTTAAAAAAAAAATAGAGGAGAGAGAGTGTCCCAATCGGGACACTCTCTCTCCTCGGAGACACATGGGAAAGTCCCATGTGTCAAAAAAATTTGACATGGTGGCCGTTCAAATTGGGCGGCCACCATGCAGATGCCCCAAAGCTAGTTTAACATAAAAGGACAAAAAACAAGAATAATTGATAATATAATGGATAAGCCGGAAATACCTTTACACGTCCCCAGCTAAATATGGAATTAACAATAATCTCATTTTAATGAGATTAAAATACAAGCGAATTCTGACGATTGGATCAGCATTCAGCATCAACGCATCTACGATTGTTATTAATCCAAGACGACATTTCAATTTCTTTTTACACTGAAAAATCCATGAATTTCAGCCATTAAATATACCCTTTTTGGTACTTTTATCAGCATCTTTGGAACATCTGGAGGTCCAATCGTCTATGCCGCCGGACGCCGCCGCGTTAGGGTATAGAAAGAAGTTCCTCGATCCCAAATTCATCAGTTTCTCCTCTCTATCCAGACCTGTTCAATAATCGATGAAGGATATAAAAAATCCGCTTTGAAATCAATCCAATTTAGGGATTTGAGATTGACTTCAGAAACTTACTTTCTAAACAAAACTGCGAGAAATGGAGATCAAAGACCGATGGATCGACGGAATGAAGAACCGGAAGACGCATCTCCTTCACGTACTGCTTCAACGCCGCCCCGATCAATTCCTCTACTTTTGCTTCCAACGGTACAATCACTTTCACCGCGCCGATGCTCCTCTGAATAGTCACGTTCACTAATAGCTTCGTAAGCTTCGGAGGGGTATAAACCTTATTATCATCGACCTTAATTCCAACAGTCGCAATTCCAGACAACAAATTTGGCACTGTTCTCGGCCTCGGTGGCATCTCCGCCGCCGCCTCCTCTCTGGTGTATCCGGCGCTAAAGGAAGAAGCTCTATTTGATAACCTTCCCTTCCTGTTCTTCTCCTGCGTTCCTTTTCGTTGGTCCTTTGGGGCAGGCATCGGTAATCGCTAATGATGGAAGTTTGCGTAGTGCAGATGGAGATATTTATATTGATTGAGTGGTAAAAGGTATGGGCTTTGACTTGACCTAACAATCGACATTCGACAATTGAAGAAGATAACTGGAAGGCGGGACGCGCACTCCATTTTATAAAAAAATTGTATTTAATTTAATTTGAGGTGGTAACTGAGTGAGGGAGCTTTCATTTAATATTTAATTATTTATTAATATTGATATTATGTAATTTACTATTTTTCAATTTATTATGACAGTCTTTGTAAGAAAAAATAATGCAACCTTTTTTGATTCAGGAATATTTTGGATTTTGAATTGGATGAGAGAAACAAAAATTTCCGAGTCAATTTGATAATTGAATATATGAATATCTTGATTATTAAAGTTTAAAGGGGTATTTTAAACTATAAGTTAATTATTCAAAATCATTATTTATCACAAATTAAAAATTAAAGATTTGGTTCTAATTCACCATTCAAAATCTAATGTTGAAATGTGTATATGTTTTAAATTTTGGAACTCTAAAATAAAAAATAATATTGAATACACAATACGAACTCAATTGCATAATCTTAAATTATAGGACGTGAGCTATATGTAATTAATAGAGAAAATACTGTATATATTATTTAACAAAATATGTATAAAGTGCTTTAATTAAATAAATCATCTCATTTATTATGTATCATAATTTTAAAGTGAATCATAAAGATGAATTAGGAAAAGAAGGCTGATTAGGGTTTAGTGCCACTAGCCAAATTGCACGTGTATATGGTGCTAAACTCAAAACTTCAATAAAACAAGAGGAATATAATAAGAATAAATGAAAGTTGGAGGAATGTACGTTGCTACAAATAATAAATGCGAGGATATTGCAGATTTGCCTAATTTTGTGAAGTCATTTTGATATATAAAACAAACTAAAAGAAATTGACGTTTATTTATCCATAATATACGTTGCTTTTATATTTATCCATAATACAAATAGATTTGGTCCCATTCGAAAATCATCAACCCAACCTAGCATTGTATTTATTGGATAATCCTTCTAGTACTTAACAATTGTTCTTCGAACGATATTGATTGATTGTTATTCGATCGTCACTAATCCCTTTATATATATATATAAATGTGTCAGGATTTACTATTTATTAATTTAATATTGAATATTGAAAAATTGATTCTATATCAATTAGAAATTGTGTGTTTACAATATAATAGTGAAAGACAATTTAAATGACTATTTTTCTTGTTTCAAAAATTAAAATTAATAAAAATAAACAAGAACCCTATTTATTATATATATGAATTAAAATATGGTAGGACCTATTAACTAAATATGCAGTATAAAATTTTAGTATTTATTTGGGTTTTAATTTCTTCCATTAATCAAATTTTACTTATAATTTGCAAGTTATTTTTTATATATTGTTTATTCATTTAGTTTGTTTACATTTTGAAAAAATGATGCTACAAAATAATTAATATTAAAACGTGCAATTTTTTTGTTTTGGTAATTTTAATGTCAAATGGATGTTAATTAAAAATATTATGTTTGTTATATTTTTAAAATTTATTTAATATTTTAATACTTTTAATTACTCACATAAATTTAAAATAAAGGGTGTTAATTTAAAATTCAAAATAATAAAGGTGAAATATATCATATAACCCGCTAATTGAAATTGGTAGTATTTAAAATTCTCACAATATATTTTTAAATTAAAAAGGAATATAATTCAAGCCTATCCAAATCAAATTTGGGATATTCAAATCCTTGATAGCATTAATAGCATGAAAAATTACTTAAGTGTACCTTTTTCATTTTACTCCACCATATTTACGACATCATGAATGTGAATTTATTCTCAGGGTAAAAGTATGTTTCATCCTTTGTCAAATTGATTGACGAGAAGGTTCTATTGTTGTTGGTTAGATGAGACCATTGTAGAGATCTCACCAGTTTTAATGTTCATATATCTCTAATTTCGAGAATAACAACCTCCTCTAACTCGTACACGATCCATGTTCAGTGAAAGGCAGGTGGTTCTATGTCTTCAACGACGACACACCTCATCTACATAAAATAGAAATGGTGCATGATCCCAATACATATGATCTCATACAGAATGAAATGGATGCGAACCATTCACATGGTTCGTTGTTCATACCTACATGAAATCTTGGTGGCATTATTTCAACAACGTATATACATATTTAACAAATAACATAGACTAACAATATAAGTACATCCAATGTGTGCAAGCGTCTACTTTTCCTTTGAAATATCACTCAAGTACTTGAATGCTCCTAAACTCTCCTTTCGAATAGCAGCTATCAGTTGATCGAGCTCAGGTAAATAATATGCAATTCTTGTTGCCCAACATTTTGAATTGGGGTTTCTTCTAACATATGGCTTCATATATGTCTTAGACAAAAACATGATAGCCAAGACGTTCGCGAAAAGAGTGTAATCTCGACATGGTGGCCAGGAACCCTGAAACCCGATATGCAATTAGGCAAATACATGGACGACCACGGGTAACATGAGTTTGAATGAGCTCTAAAAACCATACAATAAACTCGACACTCTCTTCATCAGCTATTGCAAAAGCAACTGGAATGATATGGCACAGGCCGTCTAAAGATGCAGCTAGCAACGATTTGTAATTGCACCTTTTGTAACGATGTGTTCCTTCGATAAGAATTACTGGACGTCAATGACGAAATGCAGCAATTGAAGGACCAAGAGACCAGAACACTTTGCCCTCCGCGTCACGCCTGTGGCATCATCCCAAAATGCTTCTGAATCGATAATGGATTGCAATTCCTCTCTTTATATACCTTTTGTCACTAATTTGGGAATTCTTCATCATACATCCAATGTTTATACACCTCAACATAATGGTCGTGTTGAACGTAAACATCAACACATCTTGAATATCACTCGAGCTTTGAGGTTCCAAGCCAATCTTCCTATCAAATTTTGGGGTAAATGTCTACTAACAGCTAGTTATCTTATAAATAGAACACATTAACTCTTTTCGCAAGAAACACCTTATGCATGTTTATTTGGCAAACCCCATTTTGTAGGAAATTTACGAGTTTATGTGTCACTTTTTTTACCTATCGTCACCGTTTTTGGAATGAAAAGTTTGGGGAACGTAGTCGTCGATGTATTCTTTTGGGATACCCTCACGGGATGGAAAGTGTGTGACCTTCCCACTCATGAAATATTCACTTCACGAGATGTTTTTTCTTAGAATCAATTTGCATTCCTACAAGATATCGAAAAACCAGGAGACAAATCATTTGAGTCCCACAATTCTCTTGAACCATCGCTTTCCCAACGACAGAAATCATTCCTTTGCCAAATACATTATTTTCTCCAGAACTTCCTTTTATCGAAAGATAGTGTACATCAAACACTTCTTTCAACATTCCCAAATTCTTTTCCAGCCACTAATGTTCCCAATTCTAGGGAAATTGGTGAAATCCCGACAGAACAATCCACATCTAGAGCTGACATTCAAGTTACATAAAATCCAATTATTTGAATATCTGAAACCATAGAATGCACAATACAAGAACCATTGGGGAAAAGACTGAGAACAAAAAACCACCAGCAAAATTAAATGACTATATTAGCATGAACCTCATCACATCAGAATCTTATCCACTAGGTATGTATATGAGTCAACGGAAATACACTTTGGATATTATTTCTGAAGCATGACTCTTGGGAGCCAAATCAATGCCAACACTTATTGAGCAAAATCACAACATAGGAAAGACAACAGACAATCTTCTCAATAATCCAAAGAAATACCAGCGTCTGTTTGGACGTCTGATTTATTTGATCTTTACAAGACCAGAAATAAGTTACGCAATCCAAACTCTAGCACAATTTATACAGTCTCCACAAAATGTACATTGAGATGCTGCATTAAGAGTTGTAAGATACTTAAAAGTATATCCAGGTCAGGGAATTCTATTGAAGGCTGACTCCAATTTACAAGTTTATGGGTTTTGCGAGTCTGATTTGGCAAGTTACCCAATAACACGGAAAACTACTACAGGATATTTCGTTTTTCTTGGTTCATCTCCTATTTCCTAGACTGTGTCAAGATCATCTGTTGAATCTGAGTATAGGGCAATGACCTCCATAGTGTGTGAATTGAGCCATTAAACGATTATTAGGCGATTTGGAAGTGATTCATACCAGACCCATGTGGTTATTCTGTGATAGCCAATATGCTATTCACATAACCTAAAATCATGTCTTCCACGAGTGTACCAAACACATTAAAGTTGATTGTCACTTTATCCGAAATATTTTTGTCGAAAATGAACTTACTCTAAAGCGTGTTAATAACCGAGAACAGATCACATATATGATGATTAAAAGTTTGGGGAAAGCTCAATTCACATTTCTTCTAAACAAGTCTGGCATCCGAGATCTACATGCTCCAACTTGAGGAGGGGTGTCAAGATTTTCATACGAAGATTAATCTACATGAGCGATTATGGAAACGTGGACTAATACTCAACAATCAAGGAAACAATAACTTTTAATATTGTTTTTTTAATATTTGTTTTTTATTTGATTAGTTTATTATCTCTTTGAATAATGTAATACTCTTTAATTTTGATGTGGGAATGAGAATCAGATTTTATCTTACTCCTTAATTCTCTCTATTTTATCTATTTAATCGTTATTTGTTTTGTTATTAAATGAAGAAATAAGATTAAAATCGTATCTCTCATAATCATAAATATCATGATGTTGATATTCATAAAATGGCCAAATTGGAAATGCAGAACCACTTGATTGTTGAAACATGTGTGATACTCTTTGTTCTTCTGCCTTGTATGACAAATTCATTTAGAAACCATGAACTTTAATATAGAAAATTCAAAACAAAAACATGAAAACGAACTTAAATTAATCGAATTCAAAAAATGATATTCTCACCATAATTGTTTGAGTTGTAGTTAATCTTTCTTCTATTTTTTGCCTATTTATAACGAGTAGGAGGGTATCATCCACCTATTGTAGATGAGAGATCGTAGTATCACTGACTCAGTGTTAGCTATATACTTTAAATGATGGTTATAATGGAAACGATACTTATAAAGGATTCTTACTTAGCCTTTCACTTGCATTTGATATTTATAATGACAAATAATTATAGAAAATAAATTTTTTTACTCAAACATTTTCAACTACAAAGTAATAAATGAAAAATATAAAAATAATTTTTATTATTTGTGGAAGGTTGTATAAACTATAAACTACAAATTTAAAAATACAAATATCTAACCATTAATTTTATAAGAATATTTAACTTATATAAAATAAATATCGCTCGTTTGCCATCTCACCAAAATTAACTACTTTTCGATCCATCATTGCTTGCATGAATACTTCCAAGTAGATCGAATATATAATAAAGTCGTGAAAACACATAATTTACGTTTATGACGAAAAAAAATAATTAAGGAAGAAATCAAAACGGCGTCGTTTTATATAGAGTATCGGAGTGAGTTGGAGAATCCGACTGATCCGATATGAAGGAATGTGAAAATTTGAAGAGTCAGTGTAGCATAGATCATAATCACGGTCACTCTTATCAAAAAATTTTGGCACGATTTGAATCAATTGATATTCAATATGAGTTGGGACTTGGGTTTTCAATAAATATATTAACCCAATGTAGTTATAATGTCCGAAATACATAGTATAAAATCAAATATTGTTATTCGCTTGTATACCGCCATCATACGGGTCCATATGAGTTATTGGGTCGGGTTTTCAGATAAACTCCATATTTAAAAATATTATTATTCGCTCGTATACTGCCATCATATGGGTCAATATGAGTTATTGAGTTGGGTTTTCAGATAAGCCCGGAAACTCATATAAAATAATAATTAATCAATAAAATTAATGATCTCATTTGAAAAGTAATCAATCTATAATACATTCTTTTAGTATATTAAAAAAATCAAATTGATGGATACAATTGACAAGTATAAAAACAAAATTAATTATTGCTTCTTAAAAATTGAATAACTAAAACATTATCAAGTCTATTCCACCGCTTGCCCAATAAAGTTCCATGAGACACATTTTATAGAAAACTGGGAGCGCAAAAACATGCATTTCAGAAAAAGTCAAAAATCCCCATATTATTGTCCGAACATCAAGTGGCAAAGAAAAAGAACACGGGCGGGAAAGATGTGCAATACATTATCATTATAATCTATTATATTTGAATGGGCCTCCAGATACTGACCCAATACATTTAAAAAATCAAATAACGTGGATAGAATTGGCACAAATAAAAATAGAAACAGACAATATTTCATTACTTGTCATTATGTGGGGAACCCAATCGACATTGGTATTTTATGGTTGGATTCCGGGTTTTCGATTCGCCCATAAAAAATGTTAAGAATTTTTTTTTTTAATATTTTGTTTGTTAAAAAATTTGTATCGATTGGTATATATTTCGTACTGGTCTTGACATGTTAAGATTCATTTTTAGAAGTACAAAAAATCATCCGAAACGATTATTGATTACAAATTTGGATTTTATTATTGTAGAGACGACTTATTTTATAATACAAAGTGAAGGCACATAGATTTTTAAGTGGAAAGACTAAAAAGGAAGGGGAAAAACTGCGGTGTCAAAAGAAGAGTTTTCTGTGAGATGCATTATAATAATGACGTAAACGATTTAAGAGAAACTAATGGTAGGAAATAATTAACAAGGATAATTTAATTTGGAAAAGTCAACCAAAGTCAAAACAATATATATCGAGAGATAAAAGATAGAGACATTTTCATTCATCATGATAATTCTCACATGATTTAGTGTTTTTACTCCTTTCGTCGCCATTAGTAAATATTAGATCCTTAAAAATCAATAACGCTCACCTAACTATGCACATGTCATAACTGATTTTAGTTTCCTTGAGGCAGACGTGCTTCGGTGACTTTGTTGTGCCCTCTCAGTCTTCAATGACTTATCCTCTTTATAGCCTATATCACCAATCATGGAAAACGCTCGATTACTTGGAATATTAACCTTTCCTTGTCTAGTGATCATTGGTCGAGCCTCTTCGTGGGTTAGACCAGTCAATTTTAGATGAGCTTGTCTTTCTTGGGTCGACCAGTGTATTACCAAAACACTACATTTATTTTTAAAACACTTTCATAATTATATTTTTTTTCTTTTTCTTAATTATTTAAATTATAAATAATACATTTTTATAACTCAAAGAGTTTGTGAATGAAAACAACACGCAAATGTATGCGAATAATGCTGAAAACTGCAATTTACAACCAAGAGTTGCTGTAAAAACATACAAATCGCAACAAAATCGAAAGCTAAAAGACTGAAGGAAAGGACTTAGATTTTATTAGCCAAAAACTAGAGTTTTATACAACGAAAATGAGCAAAAGCACGAACCACACGACCATCACAATCAATGTAGTGGAACAGAGAAGAGAAGACAAAGTTTTCATCCAAAAACAAGGAAAAACGCGTAAGGAAAAATAAGCAATAGAAATGAGCTATTTGAGCCTCATAATGGGTCATCATTGGCCAAATAGAATAAGTCCAACAACATTAATTAGGTCCAACAATCTCATCCTTAATGTTGTTGATCGAAACAACTCCAAGCCGCTTCCTAAGATCCACGAATCTGGAAATCGGCAAGGGTTTGGTGAAGATATCTACAACTTGTTTATCCGTGGAACAATAGACTAATTTAATGATTCCATCATTCTCAGCTTCTCTCAAAGCATGATACTTGACTTAGATATGTTTAGTCCTTCCATGGAAGACGTGATTTCTAGCAACCGCAATAGCTGACTCGGAGTCACAAAGAATGTCAGTAGGATGATTAGGCAACAAGTTCAAATTAGTAAGCAATTTCCTAAGCTAAATAGCTTGATTTGCAGCCTTGGAAGCTGCATAATACTCAGCCTCAGTAGTATATTGAGCCACGGTTGATTGCTTCTTTTAACACAAACTCACAATGTTTGTTCCAAGAGAAAAAAAAATCCCGAAGTGAATTTCAAGTCATCAAAACAACCATCATAATCAGAATCAGAATCAGAAAAACCAAATAGATTCACTTTACCAACAGATGAATAAAGAATACCGTAATCAAGTGTACCCTTTAAATACCTTAAAATTCTCTTTCCATCAGCAAAGTGTACCTTAGTAGGAGTATGCATGTACCTAGACAATATGCAAGTAGCATAAACAATATCAGGTCTAGTGGTACATAAAACATCAATTTTCCGATTAATGACTTATAGAGTGAGGAGTCAAATGTAGGAGCATCACTATGTTTCCCAATTTTAGTGTTGGGAATCATGGGAGTAGACACTTCACTACAATCTTCAAGTCCAAACTGTTTCAAAATTTCAGCCACATATTTGCGTTGAGAAATGAAAATTCCTGATGTTGTATGATCAATCTGCATTCCCAAAAAATTAGATAACTTCCCCAGATCATTCATCTCAAATTTAGTTAAGAGTTGTCGTTTAAATTCATCACAAACTGATCCATTTTCTCCACAAATCAGAATATCATCAACATAGATAGAAACAATTAAAACCGAATTGCCAACAATCTTAACATAAAGAGTAGTATCATAAAGACTTCTCACAAAACCACATGATGAAATAAATTTATCTAACCGAGAGTACCAAGCCCTTGGAACCTGTTTAAGATCATACAAAGCCTTTTTCAGCAAACATACTTAAGAATGATTTTCAGTCTTCTCAAAACATGGAGGTTGAGTTACAAATATCTCTTCTTTGATATCACCATTCAAAAACGCAGATTTGACATCTAGTTGCATAACATTCCATTTACAACTTGCAGCTAATGCAAGTAGTACACGAATAGTATCAAATCTAGTAACAGGAGAAAATGTATCAAAGTAATCAATATCGTGTTGTTGATCATATCATTTTACAACCAACATTGCCTTATACTTATTTAGAGAGCCATCAACATTCAATTTAGTCTTAAAAACTCTTTTAAGACCAATAACATGTCTATCAATAGGTGCATCCACCAAAATCCAAGTATTATGTTTATTAATCATCATCAACTCCTCCTCCATTATTGCTTTCCAAGCCGGTGAAGATAATGCCTCAGAAATAGTTTTAGACTCATTCTCCATGCCAAGGTTGCACCTAGCATAAATGTCAACAATACTTCGTGTTCCCCTAACTGAGATTTCCTCATATTCATCATCAGAATTGATAATGTTGGAAGTAGGTAATACATCAAGTAATGGAACACTAGAAACAACATTAGGTGCAGACTCATTCTCATCAAAAAATTCAGTCAAGTCACAATCGGTTGAATGAAATGTAGTTTTCAAATAATTTTTATCAAAATCTCATATAGCATTTTCATCAATTTTCAGACTGCGAGAGTAAACAACATGTTTACTTATAGGATTAAAAATTCTATATCCTTTGACACATTCAACATAACCAACAAGAATTCCCACAAAAGCTCTTTTGTCTATGATGAGAACTTTAGGATCGGGTACCTTGTGATAGGTAAGCCCCATTAATTATTGGGCTAATTCAAATGGTGGAAACGAATTCTTGAAGTCCATTTGTCACTTAAGGAAAAGCGGCCCGATGTTTAACGAGAGGACCGAAGATAACCTTAGGCGAAATAAAGCGTTTCTGGTAACTGACTCATTAGTTCGGTCCGAACGGTTACAGGCTCACGTTTTCCGCGCTTCGGGCCTCCACACGTTTACCACGCCTCGGGCCCGATCACGCAGACCACGCCTCGGTCCCAACCTTGTTTTACATCCCACGATAACAACCTCTAACAAACCTGTCATAGGCGGTTACAGAGCGTGATTTACACACGCCGTTAACTCTATAAATATAGGGCGCGACGATGGAAATAGCATGATCTTTTGGACGCTTAAGAACAGGCCGTTACCCTGCCGGAGTTCTTACTGCTTTCTTTTCCTTGTCATTTTAATTAAGCCTCTGTTGTATTCATTACTAATTATTTGATTAGTGAACATGCTAAGAGTATAATCTGCTCTTAGTCAATTGGTTTTCACCCCAATTCCTGGGGTTTCCACTATACATCGCCGTGTCATCTTTTATTTACAGTTTTTAATCGTCTTCCACAACAAAAACAAATCCGAACCGAGTTCGTTTCCTAAACGAACCGGACGACTGTTGGTACCCCCTAAAAAGGGACCATAACAGTTTGACGCCGTCCATGGGGACAATTCTCTAATCCCATTTGAGTTTTCTACCAGGGATAGGATAATCAAAGGCATGGCGATTGGAACTCCGACAAATGAAAGTGACGTGCTTCCCGAGAGTCTCCCAGCACCAACATTCACTTTACAGGATCTGGAAGCTGTCGTCAGGAAGTTGGTACTGGAAATTACGTCGGAGAGAAGTGGAACAGAACCACCAGCTGTTTCAAGCCCTGTTCCCAAAAGGAGAGGATACGAGAGTGATCCTGACGAGCGCAGTACTGATGATGAAGAAATCATTAGGCGTGGCGTAACAATGAGGAGGCCTAAATATCGGTCTACTCCTCCCCCCTAGCCAGAGCTTTAACTCCCGCTCCTGGAAATGATCAGGAGCAGATGCATCGACGAATTGATGAGCTCACCAGGGAGTTGGAGAGCATGCGCTCGATGAGGGATTGCGAACCTAATCTGGGACGCAATCCTGGTTTATTTAACAGGGTCATGGAGGCCCCAATCAGGCGAAATAAGGATGATGACTGGTGGCATAATTTGCATGCGGTCCAGGCATCGTCCCATCAATCTGTAGGCGCGTCAGCTGCCTTGGGAGATTTGATGCACCCCTTTTCTGAAGAGATCTGGGCAACAGTCCCAGATCGGCATTATCGCAACCCCGAGGGGTTGCCGACATTTCGTGGTGATGGTGATCCAATCGATCACGTTGCCGATTTTGAATTACGCATGGGAACTGTTCGGGCCTCGGATTCACTAAAGTGCCGCATCTTCGCGGCAGGATTACAAGGCGACGCCCGAACGTGGTTCAAAAATTTGATGGCCCGATCCATACAGTCGTATGGCGGATTTATTTTGGCCTTCTCTGAGCAATTTGCTCCAAATGTAGGACCGCCCCGAAGCAGGCAGGAACTATATCAGCTGAAATATATCCCGGCAAAGATGAGTCTTCGGTCCTTCATGGAGAAATTCAATAGGACCGCCCGGGGTATCAAGCTCGAGCTCCGGGATAAGATTGATATTCTACAGCAGGTCTTGGGACCGTGCGGCCTTTCGGCCAGCTTGGTAAAGAGCCCACCATCTACCTTGGGAAAACTTATCTAGAAAATCAACAAGTATATTAAGGTGGATGAAGCGCTGGGGCTTGGTTATCGGAAACCTAGCGGGAGTTCTAAGCCCGCAGGTGATCATAGGGTTTCCTACCCTAAGAAGCAGTCGCGAGAAGTAGCGGCTGTAAGCGAAAAAGACATTCCCCCGAAGCAGGAGGACAATCGGGTGTATTGCGAGCTGCATCATAATCATGATCACCCGACCCTGAAGTGCCCATTGTTGAAAGAGACGGTAGCGGCAATGAATAAAGAAAAGCCCGACCGGAATGGTCAGAAGGGCAAGCAAGCAGAATCCCCCCGAAGGGGCCACCAAGGTGACGATCGTCACAGGCCGCGGGGAAGAGATAATCGGGGACAACCCCGAAACTATAATGATCGGACGGAGGACCGACGGTCTCCTCCGCCAGAACAAGAAGAAGGCCAACACGGTCGTGAGAACCGTGGTCAGGGCCGAAGAAGAAGATGGCGGGGTTGTGGCGGTAGAGCCCCGTAGAACGAGGGTGGAAGACAGGAGCAGGCCGCTCCACTACCTGCGGAAACTGGTGTCCAACCTCCTCAAAATGAGGTGGCACCGAGAGAGGTGGCCGGAGATATTTATGTTATCTCCGGTGGTTTGAGAATAAATGAATCGGTCTGGGAATGAAAAAGAATTGCGCGCGGAGACTCCGCTGAGATCTCCGAGTCTGTGGCGCTGGTGAAATATGATCCAGTGGAATGGTCCTCTTCCTTCAGAGAGAACATTATTTTCACCATGGCTGATCTGGAAGGGATCATCGATCCATGCGACGACCCCCTTACCATCACTGGGTCATCGGGAATCGTCGTGTCCACAGAATCTTAGTGGACACTGGGGCTTCGTGCAATCTAATGAAGCACGAGGTTGCAAAAATTTTGGGAGCTGCTGCTCGCGATCTCCCGATCGCTAACATAACTCTTTGGTCGTTCGACCAAAGGAGCGTTATTCCATGCGGGAAGATGTTATTCCCAGATACCCTTGGAGAGCCATCCAAGGACCGGTCGGAGGACCTGGAATTCATTATCGTTGAAGTTGACTTGGCTTACAACGCTATCATCGGACGGACCGGCCTTAGTAAGTTCGAGGCGGTCCCATCTACTTATCACATGATGCTCAAATTCCCCTCCATTCATGGAGTTATCTTTGTTAAGGGGGATCAGAAAGTAGCTAGGCAATGCTACATGAGCTCGTGCCGAAATTTGGCAGCGATTAAAAGGGCCCGGGTGGATCTGCTGGAAGAGCTGCCGCACCCGAGGCAAGCAATGGAACCCGTAGGGTTCAAGTTGATTAATCTGGTTGAGGATGACTCAACCAAGACAACTCGCATCGGGGCACATCTAGCCCCCGATTTTGAAAAAGAACTGATCCACTTGCTGAGAAGCCACGTGGATATATTCGCATGGACCCCAGACGATGTTCGGGGGATTGACCGATCCGATAGTGAACATCGGATCAACACCGAACCTGGAACAAAGCCTGTTAGGCAGAAAAGGAGACGCTATTCTCCAGAGAAAATAGAGATTATCCGGGCTGAGGTGAATAAACTACTGCGGTCGGTATTCATCAGAGAAATCCACTATACTGAATGGGTTGCAAACTCGGTGGTGGTTTCCAAACCGGATGGGAAATGGCGAATGTGCATCGACTTTATCGATGTTAACAAAAGCTGTGAGTCAGACCCTTTCCCTTTGCCGCACATCGACCGACTAGTAGATGCTGTTTCTGGTAGCACCATGATGAGTACCATGGATGCTTATTCTTGGTATCATCAGATCTTCTTAGCTGAGGAAGATCAGAAGAAATCATCATTCATGACCGAAGATGGGGTTTACTGTTATGTGGTTATGCCATTCGATCTCAAAAATGCTGGAGCAACAAACCAAAGGTTGGTCAACAAAATCTTTAGAGAATTGATCGGTCATATGATGGAAGTGTATGTTGACGATATGATTGTTAAATCTATGAATGATGAAGACCACCTTTCTTATTTGTCTCGTTGTTTCGAAGTATGCCGAAAATATAAGCTTAAACTAAATCCAAACAAATGCTACTTAGGGATCGAAGTGGAAAATTTTTAGGATATTATGTTTCAGAGAAAGGCATAGATGTTAACCTTGAAAAGGTGTAGACTATCATTGACATGCATCCTCCGAGAAACAAAAGAGAGTTTCAAAAGCTTACTGGGCGGCTAGCCGCACTGAGCAGGTTTATTTCGAAATCCACAGACCGGGCCTTACCTTTTTTCAGAGTGCTAAGAAAAGCAAACCATCTAGATTGGACCGAAGAATGCAATCGGGCATTCTCCGAGCTGAAGACTTATTTAAGCACTCCCCCGATGATGGTAAGTCCAACTTGTGATGAACCTTTGGGGTTACATCTTGCGGTATCAGAAGTTGCCGTCAGCGCAGCTCTGGTAACCATACGAGACGACATTCATAGACCTGTTTATTATGTCAGCCATTCTCTGGTATCTGCTGAAACCAGGTATTCCACATTGGAGAAATTCATTCTAGCTTTGAAAAAAGTTGTATCCAAACTGAAACATTATTTTGAAGGCCGAACGGTCTATGTTTATACGGATCAACCTCTGAAAGTGCTCCTTAAACAGAAGGGTTTGAATGAGAGATTTGCAAAATGGGCTATCAAACTCAGCGCTATGTATCTGGAATTCTTGCCCCAAAGGGCGATCAAAGCTCAGGTTCTAGCCGATTTTGTGGTTGAAATGACCCGATCGGCCATCTATCATAACCAAGAGGATGATCGATGGACGATCCATGTAGATGGGTCAACCTTCGGGGAAAGAGGAGCGGGCATTACCCTGACAACGGTACAAGGTGATCTTATTCATTCCGCAGTCAAATTTTCCTTTGCTAGAACAAATAATGTGGTAGAATATGAGGCAGTATTATCAGGAATGACATTGGCTCGAATAATGGGAGTTAGCAGAGTACGAATGTTTTCAGACTCGAAGTTAGTAGTAGAACAGTTCGCAGGGAGATTTGAAACTCACGATCCGATGATGAAGTTATATTGCGCCAAAGTTTTGGAACTATCCAAAATATTCAGTGAGTTCTCTCTTGACCATGTGCCACGGGAGCAAAACGAGGTTGCCGACGCACTCGCCAGATTGGCCTCAGGCATACCTGACATAGAGCCAAGCACTATTTCGGTCCATATTCAGGACCGACCTTTGGTCGAGATTCCAGTGACCGAACAGTCTATTGAAGAGATCGGGACTCTATGCCATGAACTCCAGGGCTTGAATATTAACGCTACTCAATCTCCGGGAGAACCCAATTGGATGGACTCCTTTATTAAATACCTCTCAAACGGCTATCTCCCTGAAGATAAGTCTGAAGCCAGGAAAATAGAGGTCCGGGCTAAAGGTTTACCTTAGTCGATGGACGCTTGTTTAAAAAGAGCTTTGAGGGCTCGCTTCTGCGCTGTTTATCTCCTATTGAGGCTGATGCCGTCATGATTTATGTTCATGAAGGGATATGCGGCATTCATTCAGGGGCTCGATCATTATACCACCGCATCATTAGAGCTGGATACTTTTGGCCAACATTGCTTGCTGATGCCAATCAATACACTAAACGTTGTGCCATATGTCAATGCAATGCTCCACTCCCGCAATTGCCTGGGGCTCCCTTATTGATTACCCCATTGCCTTGTCCGTTTGACAGATGGGGGATCGACATCCTCAGACCTTTTCCCCGGTCAATAGGGCAAAGAAAATTTTGTATTGTAGTGGTGGAGTATTACTCGAAATGGATTGAAGTAGAAGCAATAGCCATCATCTCAGAAAAAGTAGTCAAGCACTTTATATGGCGAAATATTGTGAGCCGCTTCGGGATTCCACGAGCGCTCGTAACTGATAATGGGACTCAGTTCCGCGGAAAGAGCATACGGGATCTATGCACCAAGTTGGGCATCATCCAGCATTTCTCATCAGTAGCCCATCCCCAAACTAATGGACTTACAGAGGTATCTAACAAGGTTATCCTGAAGGGATTGAAAACCAAGTTAGAAGATTTTGGAATTAAATGGCCCGAACACATCTATGAGGTCATATGGGCATACCGAACTACACCTCGCTCAACAACCCAGGAATCACCATTCTCATTGATGTATGGGACCGAAGCTGTTAGCCCTGTGGAGGTTGCCATCCGATCACCTCGGATATCTCAATACGATGAGCATATGAATGGTGAAAGGAGATTGTTGGACCTCGAGATGATCGAAGAAAAGAGAGATGCAATTTATGCACGGATGCGTGCTTATCAGCGAACTATGGAACGGGCCCATAACAAGCGAATCCACCCAAGAGAATTCTTTGAAGGCGATCTCATCCTCAGAAGCATTAAAGTGCAGAGGAACGTTNAAACACCCGTGCTGACGGTCTTGCAAAGTCAGCCACGATCTTAGAACTCCCAGATGAGTAAAAAACAACAACTATGATCCATTATCAGCCATCTATCAGTCTGACAGAGAGACAGACCGCCGAAGTTGCAAGCTTGGAACTTTCGAACGAGACATGATTTTTATTAGATGTAGTAACAGATGAACCGTCTTGGAAGGATGTGATTGTCAATTATTTGGTTAAGAGAGAATTACCTGCCGATGAAAGCGAGGCCCGCAGGACAATGCAAAGAGCCACAAACTTTGTGTATGTAGATGAGAAGTTATACAAGAAAATTTTTTAAGGACCCTATCTTCGATGCATGTCCCCAATACAAGCAAAAACCGTTATGGAAGAAGTTCACGCCGGGGACTGTGGTGACCACTGGGCAGGTCGATCTTTGGCAATGAAAGTTAAGAGAGCCGGGTATTTTTGGCAAACGGTAATAAGATATTGTGTGAATTTTGTCCTAGCTTGTTCCGCTTGCCAGTTCAACTCGAATGTGCATCATGTGCCGAGGGCGAACATGAAACCTCTGCCAACAACATGTCCTTTTGACACTTGGGGCATCCATATTTTAGGTCCCTTCCCGACCGCACCTAGCCAAAAGAAATTCTGTATTGTGGCTGTGGAACATTTCTCTAAATGGGTAGAAGTCGAATCTGTGGCCCGAGTGCGGGAACAGGAAGTTAAAGTTTCATTTGTAGATATATTATATGTCGATTTGGAATTCCCATAATTTTAGTATCTGACAACGGAACACAATTCTCTGGGAAACAAGATAACGAATGGTGTGAGTGTTATGACATTCAACAACGATTTACATACGTGGCACATCCAGAAACGAACGGGCTTATGGAAGTTATTAATCGTATCATATTGTAGCATCTAAAAACAAGGATAGATGAATCTAAAGACTCATGGGTAGATGAGCTGCATAATGTGATGTGGGCATATTGGACATCACCAAGATCTACCACTAGATTTAGCCCTTTCTAATTGGTATATGGCTGTGAGGCCGTCTCTCCGGAAGAGGTGACTATTTTATACAAGAGAGTCATTGCTTAAGATGAAGCATTGAATGAGGAAATGCGAAAGTTGGATCTTTATTGGGTTGACGATCTCAGGGACAGAGCTGCCATACGAATGGAGGTTTGTAAAAGCGAATGGCTAAAAAGCACGATAAAGATGTAAGCCCTATGTTGTTAAAAGTTTGGGACTTGATTCTAAAGAAAGTGGAAGTCTTGAAGTATGTTGGTAAACTAGATCGAAAATGGGAAGGCCCGTATAGAGTGACGGCGGTAGTGACAGAATGAACGTATAAGATTGCGAATATGAGCGGAGAGGAGCCGCACCGAACTTGGCATATTTCCAATTTGCGCAAGTATTATGTATAGACATGACTCATTGATCTTTTTAAAATAAAATTTCCCCTCCTTTTTATGGTCATACTGTAATTTTTTAAGCATCTTTTTTACTACATGAATTCAATCGACTAGGGGACTGGAAGGATAGAAGTTGGTATATTGCATTTTAGTATGATGGACGATGGAATAAAATAGAAGGTTAGATTAGAAACGCAATGTACCGCTTGTCTTCAAGTCGATCATTTTCGAACATGTCAAAATAGATACAGTGTCAAAATGCTTTGAACATGATGAGTCTTCCTGACCGCGGCAGAATCGTCTGTACATACATCCTATTGGAATATGTCAAGGGGTCCGATTTATTATGAGATAGCCGGATTAGTACCGAGCATGTTTCCCTGGCAAAACGGGGTGCAAGTTTATACACGACTCCTCCATGACACGCTGACGAGGGACGCGCCCTCGTCGGAGGCTGGTCCATTTCTGCAGTTGCCCCGGGTGCAAGTATATACCGACGGCAACAATGTGATGATGCGATGCAAGTGGGCATTGTGATGACCTCGGGTGCAAGTTTATACCGACGGGAAAATGTGATGCCGCGGTGCAAGTGGGCACCGTGATGACCTTGGGAAAGTATTAACGACAGTGTGGCTGTATATTCGATATCTGTAGGCCAGGATTTATTTTAACGAGGTTTTTCAGTATTATCTTACCGACATTTACGACTAATTGTCGATCGAGATGAATTTCCGAGATTTCAGGGTGGTATGTCATTTATTCCAGCTTAATTAAATATTATTAGAGTACTTTGGGTTGAATCAAGTGGAATTGGGCTCATGGGCCTTAAAGTTATTAATTAGGTTGGATTTCTCTATAAATATGAGCACCAAAGCACTGAAAAAAGGTCAGACTCTTTTTGTACATCCCAAGGCAAGACTCTCGCTCGAACTTGTGAAGGTATTCGCGAGATTTCATTTTTCATCCTCAACCAACGACATTTCGTACCAAAACTCGCGAGATTTCAGTTTGAGCGACTATTCGCAAGTTTCCACAGAGTTCCCCCGTTACGCAATTTCGTACCAGCGATACATTACTTTTTTATTCGTCAGAAACGTATCTTATGTGCTTTCACGATTTTTTAATGTTGTCGATCTACTTGTGAATTCTTCGTACAAGCCATGATGGAACAAAAAATGGTTGTTTTTTGGGAGATGACTACGCCTATCCAATCAAGTATTGACTCCAAGGACGGAATAAGAGTGACTCACACACAATGTAAAACGACCGATCCAATCGGAATTGATACGAATAAACCAAACATAATATCTGGGACCGATGGTTAACTCCATGTAAGCGTCCCCGATCTTACACTTGGTGATATAAACAACTTCGTTAACATAAAACTTATTAGTTTATTGAGAAGTTGGTTATATTACTTCGTTCTGGCAATTAAAAGAACAAGAATTGAATGACAAGAGTTATATTGAAAATAAGAGGTAAGGCAGATACAAAGTATAAATANATTCAGTCTTTAGGAATGACCCTTTGTACCTATGAAATCTGCTACGATAAAAGGAATGGTAGTCAGCATATCGAAACATAAGATCGGTCCTAATATAAGACGTATTATGAGCAAAGCTTAGCCAACAAAACCTAAGGGACTTTATTGAACCAAAGTTCGGCCGAAGCTCGTAAAAACTCATATTAAACGCAGACTACGCCTATCCAATCAAGTATTGACTCCAAGGACGGAATAAAAGTTACCCACACACAATGTAAAACGACCGATCCAATCAAAATTGATACGAATAAACCAAATATAATGTCTGGGACCGATGGTTAACTCCCTGTAAGCGTCCCCGATCTTACACTTGGTGATTAAAACAACTTCGTTAACATAAAACTTATTAGTTTATTGAGAAGTTGGTTATATTACTTCGTTCTGGCAATTAAAAGAACAAGAATTGAATGAAAGAGTTATATTGAAAATAAGAAGTAAGACAGATACAAAGTATAAATGAAATCTAGCTAATCTGCCCCTCTTCTTTATCTTCAATCACCGGCTCCTGCGGTTCGGTCCGGGCCGCGAGTTGCTTTAGTTCTTCTTCCTGATCGGCCACCTTTTGGTTGACCGCTCTCTCCATCTCTTCAAAGAGATAGAAGAAAGGGTCTTCCTCCAGAACAAGTTCTTCCAAAGTTGGAATAACCTGAAACTTGCCATCTTTTTCAAGTGGCTCGATCATCTTCCATCGCTCGTCCGAAAGGGAAATCCCGAACTGCTGAATAACTTGCTCTCGCATGTTATCCAAATACTTAACAGTGTAAACCCCATGTATGTTATCCACCAAAGCGAATAACAAAGGGGACCGAGCGAAACCCAGAACTGCTTCCCGGACCGAACCTTCGGTCGAAGTGCGGGTCCTTGTCAACTCTTCTTCCAAGGCCGTCTTGTCTTCTTGGGGCCGAAGGAGAAGCTCGTTCAGCTTGTTCCTCTTCTCCTGGGCCCGACCTTGGACTTCGTTGATTTCTTCTTCTTTGGCCCGCAGCTGGGCCTCCAGGTCGGCAATCCGCCCCTGAGCTGTCTGTCATGTCTTCTCCAGCTCAGAGACTTTATCGACTAAGAGCGAGACCTCCGTCCCGGCCCTTTGCAACTCATTGTCCAGTCGGTCACGGTCCTCCCGTACCGTGACCAACTCACTATGCTTGATCTCAACTTGCCTTTTTGTAAGGTCAAGTTGATCTTGGACTTGTTGGGATATAACACTACCACCCTAGTTCTTCTCCACGGTGATTGCAGTTGTGAAGGCTTTCCTCAAAATCTACATAAGATAACACATTTTAAAAGATGAAACTTCGGGCCTTCATGTTAAGTAAAAGTTACCTTAGTGGTGAGGTCGAGGAAACCTTCCATAATATCTTCCCCAGATACGTCCGCCTGAACGTTCTCTGGTTCTGCTCTCCTTAAAGGCGGAAGTCCTTTAGGAAAGCACTCCTCCCGGAGGTTAGTTTCCTCCCCTTGTTGAACCTGTCCAGCAGGCCCAGAGCAACTCCCCAGTCGGAGTTAGTCTTCGGGCCCGATGCAGGCTCCAACAAAACGATCCCCTTAGTGGGGACCGGAGCGCTATCCCCCCTTCTTAGCCTTTTCAGTTCCTGCGAGGCTTCCGCTTCGGTTGCCCTTTTCCCTTTTCCTTAGGGGACCGGCGGCAAGGAGACGTTCGCCTTAAGCTGAGGACCGGGGAGAACCTTCTCCACGGGAACGACTTCCTGAAGCAATAAAGCAATAGTTTTAGTACTAATAAAGGAGGTATTTCCGATTTGATAGAGGCTGGATAAGCTCAAAGAACGAATCCGAGCCTTTATCACCTCCTCTACCACTCCAAATACCCGAAACGCAGGCCCTTCTCCAGTTGAAAGCTACTCTGTGCAGCGAAGGGTCAATGTGCCCGCGCCGGTTGTTTGGATCGGGGGGTTCCCGGACCCCGAATGGACCAGCGTACCCCCAGTTGCTGATTCACTCCCCTCAGCGCTGCCCGATGCTTCGCGTTGTCCTTCAGAATGACGGACCGAAGCAGCTGCCATGCGTTTGAAGCGAGAGTTTGGCATTGTCTCAGTCGAATCTGCAAAACAAATACATAAGGATCAGGAAAGGATAAAGTAAAAACATTACTTCATACCCGATCCTTCTGATGGATCTGAACTGGAAAACATCCCCTTCGGGGCTGGGGCTCCGGCCCTACCCGCAACACCTATTTCTATTAATCTCTTCTCCCGAAGCAGATCTATTCGCTTAAGGCGCGCTTCGGGAGGGGGGAACATCGCAAGCGTATTTGCGGTGTCCGTACGNGTCCGGTGATAGAGTCCGGTCCTTCGGAGAACACTCTAAATTATGCTGTCGAACTTAAATGTTTCGTACTATGTTTTAGATTTGCTTTCGAATATTTCCGTTTTAATTATCATGTTTTAACAAAACGACTAGGCCCAAATTAGGGTCGTTACACTGACCCTAATGACACCCATCTAGTCCTCACGGTTTTACTTTTTCCCTAGCCCCCACACTTCTCTGTGGGTCACCCATCCCTGAATTGCTCCAGGGTGAGCACGCTTAACTTTCCAGTTCTAACGTTCCGCTTGCCACTTTGCTAGGGAAAAGGCCTCGTGCAATGGGAGACGAATCATTATACTTAACATACGATCGTTCCCCGTCTATAGCCGATGTAGGGATTTGCCTAAGGTGCCCTCTCTACTCGCACTCCCGAGGGGTCCTTACAACCTTCTCCACGGGAACGGCTCCCTGCAGCAATAAAGCAATAGTTTTAGTACTAATAAACGAGGTATTTCCGATTTGATAGAGGCTAGATAAGCTCAAAGAATGAATCCGAGCCTTTATCACCTCCTCTACCACTCCAAATACGCGAAACGCATGACCTTCTCCAGTTGAAGGCTACCCTGTGCAGTTGAAGGTTGTTTGGATCGGGGGGTTCCCGGACCCCGAATGGACCAGCGTACCCCCAGTTGCTGATTCACTCCCCTCAGCGCTGCCCGATGCTTCGCGTTGTCCTTCAGAATGACGGACCGAAGCAGCGGCCATGCATTTGAAACGAGAGCTAGGCATTGTCTCAGTCGAATATGCAAAACAAATACATAAGGATCAGGAAAGGATAAAGTAAAAACATTACTTCATACCCGATCCTTCTGATGGATCTGAACTGGAAAACATCCCCTTCGGGGCTGGGGCTCCGGCCCTACCCGCAACACCTATTTCTATTAATCTCTTCTCCCGAAGCAGATCTATTCGCTTAAGGCGCGCTTCGGGAGGGGGGAACATCGCAAGCGTATTTGCGGTGTCCGTACGGGAAGGGTTGAACCTACTTCCGTCCAACTGACCTATGCGTGGGTGAATTAGGCGCGGCCATACTTTCAACAGATCCTCTTTTGAGACTGCTATCCACACATAACAGGCATCCCACGCATGGAGAGACTCTTCTTTATCTACAATAGCGCACTCTTTGGTGCGCACCGCTATATAATACAATTTGCGGCAACCTAACAGACCTTTCCCTTTTCGGGATTCTACCAAGAACAGGTTAAAGAAATGTTCTAAGGTCGGGGCCTGATTCTGTTGATGACAATAAAAAATGAATGCTACTATATACACATAACTGCCCGGGAATAACGCAATAGTGGGGCAGTGAATCTCTTTAAGCACGGCCGCTACAAAGGGATGTTGCGGAAAACGAAGCCCGCACTTTAAAGAGGCGTAACTGACCGGAATAGCAGATGCCGGCACGTTCATTTCCGCCGGAAGGAAACAGGGAATATCTTCCCGTCCCTTCCAGATAGAATAATGTGCCGGAATCGAAAATCTAGACCTAAACTCCTCAATATCCAACTCAGACATGGATGAGTATCTAATTTTATGAGGAGCCATAAGTGTATACCTTAAAGAAAGTGGATTGAAATGGGTTGAACGTGAAATGGATTGAGGGCACATAGAGTCGATTCTGCAGTTCTTCCTTCGCTATAATGACGATGAGGGGAAACAATGAGCAAATCCCGATTTAAATATTAATCTCCCAGCCAATAGTGAGCAGCCACGTAATACTGCCCAAGACAGTGACAGCACAAAGCGCACTCATCACGCCTCTTGAACTATCGAATGTGAAGAGGCGCAGATCGGGATATTAATATTTAAAGAATAACAAAAATAAAACTATAACTTAAATATACGTTATTAAGTTTTAAACGCAATTAACTCCTACACTATGGGAAAGATCGGTCCCCTGGACGCTCACTACCTACAGGTACGGTCCCATATTCTCATGAATGTGCAGACATCATGTGATCGGCCTTGTATCACCTCTACGATGGCAATCAAGCCCGAGGGGCTAGTGATGAGAACTTTAGGACCGGGTACCTTGTGATGGGTAAGACCTATAAATTATTGGGCTAATTCAAATGGTGGAAACGAATTCTTGCAGCCCATTTGTACACTTAAGGAAAAGCAGCCCGATGTTTAACGAGAGGACCGAAGATAACCTTAGGCGAAATAAAGCGTTTTCTCGTAATTGGCTCCTTGGTTCGGTCCGAACGGTTACATGCTCATGTTTTTCACGCTTCGGGCCTCCACACGTTAACCACGCCTCGGGCCCGATCACGCAGACCACGCCTCGGTCCCAACCTCGTTTTACATCCCACGATAACAACCTCTAACAAAACTGTCAGAGGCGGTTACAGAGCGTGATTTACACACGCCGTTAACTCTATAAATACAGGGCGCGACGACGGAAATAACAGGACCTTTTGGATGCGTAAGAACATGCCGTTACCCTGCCGGAGTTCTTACTGCTTTCTTTTCTTTATCATTTTCATTAAGCATCTGTTGTATTCATTACGAATTATTTGATTAGTGAACAGGCTAAGAGTATAATATGCTCTTAGTCAAGTGGTTTTCACCCCAATTCCTGGGGTTTCCACTATACATCGCCGTGTCATCTTTTATTTCAAGTTTTTAATCGTATTCCACAACAAAAACAAATCCGAACCGAGTTCGTTTGCTAAACGAACCGGACGACTGTTGGTACCCCTAAAAAGGGACCATAACAGTCTAGTTTATTCCGAGAAGGAATAGGAACAAAACAATAACAAACACTTCCATAAACTCTCAAAAATTTAACATAAGGTTTTTTTTTAAACCATTTCTCAAATGGAGTAGTAAAACCAAGAACTTTGTTAGGCAACCGATTCTGAAAAAAAACTAATATAGAGGCAGTTTCGGCCCAAAGAAACTTAGGCAAATCCTTTTAATATAACAAACACCTAGTCATGTTTAAAATCGATATATTCTTCCTTTCAGAGACCTCATTTTGCTGAGAATTATAAGGAATGGTTAAGTGATGAACAATTCCACAATCTTTTAAAAAAGATTCAAAAATATTGGAAGTATACTCAGAATCATTATCAGATCTCAAAGTTTTAATAACACATGAACTCTGAGTTTCAACAAGAGTTTTAAACTCTTTAAAAATAGTAAAAGTTTCCAATTTTTGGTTCAATAAATAAATCCAACAGAATCTACTGAAATCATCAATAAAAATCAGATAATATTTGCTGTCAATCAAAGAAAGTTCAGGGAACGGACCACAAATGTAAGTATGTACCAATTCAAGTTTAGTCACAGAGTTAAATCATGATATACCAAATGAACTTTGCTGAAGTTTTCCAAATTGATAAGTCGGACAAATTTCTGGAAAAGAAGGTTGAAATAAAGACAAACCTCTAACCACATTATTTTTCATCATAACTTTCACATAATCTGAATTCAAATGACCAAAACGCTTATACCATTTTACTGATTCAATACTTGTATTCACATGAAAAGCATCAAAATTCAGAATAAAGCTTCGATTTTTCTCAGGAATTGTGAACAAACAATTACCACATTTATCATGAATTTCACAACACTGATCTCGAAAAATGGCAGTAAAATCATTATTAATCAGTTGTCTAACACTTAATAAATTAACTCCAAGATCAGGAACTAACAAGACATCTGATATTAACCGAAAACCAAAAGATGCTTTCAATATAATAATTCTGATACCTGTAAGTTTCATAGAGTCACCACCAATGCCTCTCATAGTTGCTTGATGAGATCTATCAAGTATAGAAAAATAAACCACATTATCAGTCATATGATTAGAGCTCCACTGTCAATATATCAACCACATGAAAAATCAACATTAAAAGCAGTGTCCAAAAACATTCTTGAACTGTCATCACAAATAATATAACTAACACATGATACTAAAGCAATGCCCTCATGGATTCAACCTGAGTCTTGGCAATATTAGCTTGATTCTTAGAAGGACAAATTTTATCAGCATGCCCAAATTGAGAACAAGTAGAACACTTTGCACTCGGACGTCGAAAACAGAATTTTTCAGTATGATTAGTTTTCTTACAATGAGGACAAGGAGGAAACTTAGATTTTCCCTTAAATTTTTTCCATTTTTTCTTTGAATCATACTTGTTAGTCGCATCGATTTTCATGTCTTGCGATACTAAAGCATTTTCAGTTTCTCTAAAATCATCTTTAAGAGTTATTCTAGACTCTTCAAATTGGAAAGCTGACACAAGTTCATCAATTTCCATTTCTGAAATTTTATACACAATCTCAATAGTTGCAATATGAACATAAAACATTTCAGGGACAGACACAAGAACTTTTTCAACCACACGTTGATGATCAAATTTTCCACCAAGTAAACGAATCTGATTTACAATAGACAAAAGTTTATTGATGTAATCTTTTATCTTATCCGACTCTTTCATCCTAGTAGACTCAAAACTTCTTTTAATTGTCAAAATATCTATTTCTATGGTTTTTTCAGACCCTTTAAAACCAATTTTTATTCAATCTCAAGCATTCTTAGCAGTTTCACAATCCATAATCCTAGTAAAAATGGAAGGATCTACTGCTGAAAATAAAACATCCAAAGCACGAAAAGAACGACATACCTTCTCCTCATATAATTTCAATTGCGGTGGAGTTGGATTTGCCAGATGTTCATGTACCTCATTAGTTTCGACGGTTGCCCATAGATTCTGCCCTTTCAAATAAGTTTTCATACGAACTACCAATTGAGCATAGTTATGCCCGGAGAACATAGGTAATCCAGAACCAGTAGATGTCTTCTCCATCCCTCACAAAACAAAGAAAAAATCAGTCTATTAAAAAACGATTCTGAAAAATTAGGGCAAAAATTCACAATTCGATTTTCCCAATTTGGGAGCTTCGATACCAATTGAAAGAGTTTGTGAAGGAAAACAACAAGCAAATGTATGCGAATAATGCTGAAAACTGGAATTTACAGCCAAGACTTACTGTAAAATCACACAAACCGCAACAAAATCGAAAGCTAAAAGAGTGAAGGAAAGGACTTAACTTTTATTAGCCATATCTAGAGTTTTATACAACGAAAAAGAACAAAAACGCAAACCACACGACCATTACGATCAATGTAGTGGAACATAGAAGAGAAGACAAAGTCTTCATCCAAAAACAAGGAAAAACACCTGAGAAAAAATAAGTAATAGAAATGAGCTATTTGGGCTTGATAATAAGTCATCTTTGGCCAAATAGAATAAGTCCAACAACATTAATTTGGTCCAACAATAACAAATAAAAAATTAATGATCTTTTGTATAATTTTTAAAAATATATACTATCAAATCAATGTTTTAATATCGACCGATATGACAAAAACAATGTTAGAATTGGAAAGACAATCAAATAAACAAAATATATTATAATAAATTTTAATAAATAATATTAAATGAGAATTAAACGTATTTTTTTTAAAAAAAAAGTGATGCACGAAAATAGTTCAGATGTGGTCTAGGAGTGTACACGAAACCCAACATCCGTGAGAAAAAAAAGAAATATAATAGAAAAATAGAAAAATAACACTCACTAAACAAACATAAGCATTATAGCAGTACTTGCCTGTCAATTCTACATTACAAGAACAAAAAAGAAATATACCGTGTGTAAATTTTATATATATACATATATTAAATATCAAATATTAATATTTAATATTTATGATTAATATTATAACTTTTATGCTATCAATCATATATTAATTGTATTTAATACATCCCTATATAGCATCTACATTACAATGGTGTTGTTTGGAATAATAGTGCACCGGTCGGTGCGGTTAACGTACCGTATTTGTATTCAATTTGAACCAAGCATCATTAATAAATCTGTTCGTGCTACCGCATAAAACAACGATGAGTTCAAAGTTGGTTTAACCCAACGGTCATCCAAACTCACCTGTCTAATATCAATTTTACCCTTAGTAAATTATAGTTTAAATTTTTTTAAAAATAATTTTGACCAATAATTCTTAAATTCTATCAATTATATGTTCAAACATAAAATATATATAATAATTTAAAAATATAGTTTTTGATATAAAGAATTTATCAAAAATACGAAATTATCATAAATTAATTTATTTTTGATAATTTATAATAAAATAATATGAAATATAATTATTTAAGTTATATACAATTATTAAAAAATAATGGCAAATAAATCATTTTAAGATATCACGATCAATGCACCACTGTTTGAAAAACAATTCTTTTAAATCACGTTAATTTCACATCACAACACAATATAATTATGTCACATCACTGTTATATATCAAACGTTGTTACAAACATACACAATATGGAAATAATAAAATATTTTTTTTCCGAAATTCATATCCTTTTTTGTATACAAAAACCTAGATTTTGACCGATTTAATTAAAATATTGTCAATATTAAAACCTACAATAGCAAATATTGATTGAAGGTGCGGAATTTGTTTCAATTTTTTATTTGTATGGATAAAATCCCGAGTTATGATTAATTTAGTATTTTTAATTTTGTTGTATATTTATTAAAAATGTATGCAAAATTAATTTGTGATAATTTAGTATTTTTGATATAACCGCAAAAAATGATATAACAATGTTGCAATATCGTCATATCAAAAACTATATTTTAAATTATTATATATATTTTTATATTTGAATATGTAATTGATAGAATTTAATAATTATTGATCAAAATTATCTTTTAAAAAAAATTAAAATATAATTTACTAAGGGTAAAATTGATATTTGACAGGTGCGTTTGGGTAACCGTTGGGTCAAACCAACTTTGAACTCATAGTTGTTTTCTGCGGTAGCACGAACGGATTTATTAATGATGTTTGTTTAAAATATAATACAAATACGGTACGTTAACCGCACCGGACGGTGCATTATCATTCCAAACAACACCATTGTAATGTAGATGCTATATAGGGATGTATTAAATACATTTGATATATGATTGATAACATAAAAGTTATAATATTAATTATAAATATTAAATATTAATATTTGATATTTAATATATGTATATATATAAAATTTACACACGGTAAATTTCTTTTTTGTTTTTGTGATGGAAAATTGACAGACAAGTATTGCTATAATGCTTATATTTGTTTAGTCAATGTTATTTTTTTAAAAAAAAAAGGTACCGCTACCGAAGGATGATATGCACTCTGACAGTGCTATTTAACTTTTTTTCGCGGCAATCAGCATTGTCAATCGCGATCAACTTTCACGTTAGGCACTGTTGACCCGGTCGTTCTCAAAATCATGTTACCCGATCGTCATTGATTGCAAAAATACAAATTCGATTAAAATCGTTAAAATTCTTGGGTGTTCCCATTTTTATGTGCTTCATTTAAAAAGCATTAAGTTTTGAATTTTGCTTATTTCATATTTGTGCGTGGACATGTTGTCCTTGGTTCACCTGATTTCCAAGTTTTTGTTTAACCATGATAAATATAATCTATACAATTTCCAAAATTTTACTAAATATTTTTCGAATGTTTTAAAATAAGTAGGATGGCAAAGCGGCGCGAGGTTCGGACTAGTAGGGGATTTAAAAAATGGTCCAAAAAACGAAAACTTACTTGTTGATAATTTTGGGGACCGTTAAAAAGTATATTGGGACCAATAAATTGTATTAATTTTGAAAAAGACTGAGGTTGTTTTTTCTGTTTACCAATATTATTATTATTATTATTATTATTATTATTATTATTGGTGTTGTTGTTGTTGTTATTATACGATTAGAAATATTTAATTTACATGCTACGTATTACTCTAACTAGTATTCGCATCTTATTCCCTTGGGGACAAGGCTTTCAGTGTTTCTCGCTTGTTGCAGCAGATATTGTACGTTTTATTATTTATTTAGTTTTATAGAACATAATTTAACATAAATTTACTAATAAATACTCGTAATATATCAATATTCTCAAAATGATCTAAGTGCAATAATTTGTTAGTTGATTTCAAGTTAGTTATATGAATAATATATATGCTAAAAATTGTTTTTTTCATTAGAATGAATTAAATTTTTTAAATTAATACCACTAATACATAGAATGAAATCATGTTTACATAATGATATATAGGGCTCTTATGCAAATCGAATAGTTTGTATTGGAAAATATGTTCGACTTATATATTTGTTTGTTCGAACGTAAATGAATTTTATTAGAACATTTTTCATGTTTGTTTATAATTTAAACGAATATGAATATTTTCGTAAACAAATATATTATTTATTTATATTTAATATACATATATTATTAAATATAAAAATTTTAACTTTTTTTCATATTTTCACATTCTCTTTCCATATTTTCATATTTCTATTATTGAATAATAGATATTGATTTTTTTCTCTTATTTTTTCTAAATATAAAAGTATATTTTTTTCATTTTTCATTTTACTACATGAATTTAGATATGAAATTAGAAAAAAACTTGAATTCATCGTTCGAACAAATTATTCAAGCGAATTTGAACATTTACATAAGTAGTTATACAATTGTGTAACATAAAAATTAATTTTTGAATGAAATACGAACGAATATAAATACGTTCGAATACAAATATGAACGAACTTTAAGATAGAGAGTTATGTTCGTTCGAATTTAATATCAACTTTAATGATATCTAATTCTACATATGCGGTCACACCATCAATTATTAATTTCCAAATATATAAAATTTAAAATAATTTAACATAAAAAATTGAAGTTTTATATTTTTTCAAACGAAAACGCAATAAAATGGGAAATAAATACTAATTAGAAGTGCGAAATGATCAGCCTCTCAAGCTGAAACGGAGAATCCTGACCGTTGAATGCGTCAATAAAGTGGGGCCCACACTAAAAACAACATGCTGACAGTCAGCAGTGCAGTTATACATAAAGTTATGGCTATGAAGCCGCTCATGAACATTATTACAATGCTGTTTTACAAATTGAGTGTTTTAAAAATATTTTTATTGAAATAAAATTATTGATTATAAGAATGTAACCAAATTAAGTAACTAAACAAAATAAAATATTTATAAATTACTTAGCTACCTCTTGTAATATCAATAATCCAAGTGAAAATTGACATTTCAAGAAACCTGAATTCTATTAAACAATTAAATAACAAACTGAAAATGATAAATAAATAATATATATTATTAAAAACAAAACAAAAAAAGCAAAAATACCCTTGACTCTCTTCTTCACCTTCGACTGCGTTTCGATGGAGTCAGAGGATCCAGAACCGAGTCCTTGTACTTGCTCGGAAGAACCCTCGACCGCCGCCGTGTTAATCTTGACTCTCCACTGAAGCTAATTTCCGCCGCCGTGCTCTGCATCTCGATTTCCGTTTCGTTTACAGTAGATTTGGGTTTACCGAGAATCATCTCCGCCGCTTCAATGAGAAGTGATAAACTTCCGTCCAAAGCACCGGGATTCCCGTACACGATATTCTGGTTCAGCTCTTTATCAATCCAGCAACTAGCACCGATCCCGCTATCGACGATTTGATGAGAGACTGTGACGCTGCTTGAACTCATCTGCGGGCTATGTAAATCATCTTTAATCTCCGGAGAAACCCATAACCCAACGTTAAGGTCGAAGGCGAGACCTCTATTATCAGCGCTGAAATCATTCTCTTCGAAGGATTCCTTGACATCGGAGGCGGAGAAGAGCGGCGGCGGAGGTAAGTTGATTATTATGTGTAGAATCTTGTGAAGACAGATTTGTGAAGTCGATCCGCGGCGGAGTACGGTGGGATAGTGACGGAAAGAGGCCATGGAATAGGGCTAAAGAGTGAGAGAGAGAGACAAGTTGAAAGAGTAAACTGTGCACTCTGCACTGTGAAGAACCTCACCCTCTCAATATTTTGTTGTCTTTTCAAGTCAGTTGTTTGTTTAAATGAAAATTAAGAAAAATATAATTACCTAATCTAAACATATTCTGCCATTTTCTTATTTAACACTTCACTTATAACTTGTTTCTTATTCAAGTTGACTGTGAGTTTTTTCCCCTTATAACTTGTTTTTGTTTAGTTATGATGAATTTATTATTTGGGGTTAAGAGAGCATGCTAACATTTAGAGATTTCGCCAAATATCAATGTTTTAAAAACCGGTACCAATCCATATACCGGATAAACTCATTGGATCTGTATACTAGATATGTATATTATCTATATAGAAATATTAAAATAAATTAAATTATAAAATATTTATATTTTATTTTTACAAAAAGAAAACCCGACCCGACCCGCAAAATACTCGTATTGACCGATATTTTGCCAAAATAGCGGCAGAAACCGGTACGACCTAAATTTCTGATATACCGAAAATTTAAAACATTGAAAATTATTAGAAGAAATAAATAAATCATGATATCACATATTTTCTAAATAAAAAGATATTATACCTCTATATTAACAAAGTCAATAGATATTAATCTTGTGTTAACTGTTATGTAACTTACAAGGAGAGCATAATAAATTTTTAATTATATAATAAAAAGATCGACACACCACGAACACTTTGACTTGACCCTGGCTGTTTCTACTGCCACGTAACCGATAATGGGTCCTGAGCGGTGGGTGAGACTTGACTAGAGCATAGCGCCCTCTCATCCTTCCTATACGACAAGATTATTAAATTATTTAAGTGTTTATTGAAATGGAATCCACAAGCCCTACATACATCTTTGTAAGATTCTTTATGCTTTATTTAATCATTGTTATGCTTCCATTGATATACCAAAGGTTACTGATTAATGGGACAATTTTTGTATTACATAATCAAATTTTTATATTTGTTGTTTGAGGAGTTTATAGATACCAATGCACAATACACAATAGGTTTATTATTATTAAGAATAATCTCATGAAATAATAATAACAATTTTTTATGGAAGATTCTCACTAACCATACACTATTTAAAAACTACCTTAGAATGCATATATAGCTTGTGAAATTTCACAATCAATCTATAATTGACACTAAGGTCATCCGTAACGTTGGACGTCTTTTTGACACTTTCCCACTATGTTTTAAAAGTGGAGCTGATTAAGCGAACCATTTTTTAAACGATTCGGTTCAAACCAGTTCAAATCGGTCTCGAACCGATTTGAAATGTTTTTTATGTTTTTTAAATATTTGAAATATGTAGTTTATATTTTAATTCATTTTCTTAAAGTGTTTATCTAATAAAAAAACTAAAAATATAAATAAAATATCAATTTAAAAATATAATAATAATTAAATAAACAAAATTGTATATTATAAATTATGTTATCCATAATGGTTAATAATATCCAATGCGATAGCTTTTAGTGTTTAGAGATAAACTAAATATTAGTTTTAATCATTTTATTTTTATAAAGTATAATAAATAATGATGTGATCATATTGGATTATTTGAACCGATGTGAAAATTTAGCAAACTAAGCGAGCCGGATCAAATCGAACCGGGTTTTGTACCGGTTCATGTTCGAATTGGATGAACCGGCCAAAACCTGGTTTTAGAACATAGCTTTCCCATGTGTCTGTGAGAAAAGAGAACATAGCAATCTTTCCTCAAATTTTTTTTAAAAAATTTAAATACTTATAAGATATAAACATTTATAATAGATTTGTATATGATTTTATCAATAATATTATGATTGTTATGCATTAGATGTGCAAAAACGATTGGTTTACTGATTATAGGTTTTAACCGATTCGATTAAATGATTTTTTCATTATGATTTTAATAACTAAAACCGAACTAACTATCTATCAAATGTATTTACATAAAAACATGATATACCAAAAATTTAAAATTATAAGTATAGAGTCATTATTGTAGGGATGAGATGAAAGTTATTTATAAAAATATTGATATTAATATTAAAAAAATAATGATATATACAGAGAAAACTGATGTGGATAAAATTAATGAAGTTTTCATACGGACAATGCTTAAGATGACATAATATATGTCTACAATGTTTGATGTTTAGTACATGTGTGTTGTGGTTCGAAAACCGGGGGTGTCAACAGTCGACCGGTTCGTTGCAAGACGAACTCGGTTATAATTTATTTGATGTGTGGTGAACGATTATAAACCAAAGGTAAAAGGATACAACAATTTTAGAGTAGAAAATCTCAAAGATGAGGAAAAAACAACTTGACTAATGGCAAAAGAAAATGTCATTGATCGGTTCAATAAGCAAAGTAAGAATCACAGAGGTCATGTTCGTTCATTTTTACAACTATCGAAAATAAATCGACAGAAGGTTCTCTATGCGAAAGCTCGAATGAAAATCGTAAGATCCTTTTTTCACACCCCAAGTGTCCTTTTTATACTCCTACTGTGCTGTGTACAGTAGGGTGTCGTTTTGTGCCTGTCCTTTGCGACTAGGTCGGCTAATGTCAGGCGGAACAGCCCCCGGGAACGGCTTTACAGAGCTGCACGCGCGCTAGACCTTTCGGCTCTACTAGCCGGCTATTCCCTTGCTACGGGAGGCTTGTACGACTTCGCCGGACCACGCTTCTGACAAGGCTGTCGAGGGTTGTCGTGGTATGGGAAGAGTATGGATGGCCCTGAAGAAGGGTATGTAAGATGTGGACCGATTGGTCTTGGCGCATGGGAGAAGTTGAGCCCTACATATCGGGACCGATCGCTATGAACGGTCGATCGGGCCACAGGGCCTGGATGGGCCACTCACTCATGTGGGGTGGATCTGGGCCTCTAAGTTCGACTTAAGTTGTTTGGGCTCCTCTAATCAAGCTTGGTCTCGATCATGTCCAAGGTACTGAGTTCCGGGGATCTCATCACTTAAAAGGACAAAAAAACCCATAAAACACATTTGTAAGAAAACATTAACAATAACAATTAACTCATACTAATCTTATTTTTAATGAATGGATTCATCTCGCAGTTAATAAAATTCTACGAATATCTGATGACCTTTATCAAATTGTATGCTTTTGCATGTATGACCATACCCATACACAAATATATGTATTGTCAATGTCTATTAATATGAATGTGTAACAAATCACTGTAGATTAAACTTATCTTTGAACTTTATATGAATAACTAGATGTCATCAATATCGTACTTTGTGTAACAATATTTTGAAGTACGTGTTGCACTGTCACCTGCATCCCATGAGATTACTAAAATAAATGTACCTCATGTCTATTTCCATGCGGATAATTGAAGTTGATGAATGAAATCATTGCCAGTATACACATATCTAGCTGGTTCTATATGGTAGTCTATTTCAGATTCTATGTTTCATTTTATTCAACCACTACGATTTATGGTTCATGATCATCTTCAGACCTCTCATCGTTATCGTCCACCAACACTACATCGAAGACACATATGAACCCTACACCGAAAACTTTACTTGTAATAACTTATAGCTTACATTATATTGCGAAGTTAACTTGTTCTAACCGAACGACGTATCCCAAATGTTTTAATAGTTAAAACTGTTTAGGTTGTAAATATTGAAGTATTCCGTAGCTTCCCGGTAACTCCACCCATGTTCACGATTCCCACTTGATGGCCTCGAAGACTCCTGATGATCAAAATCAAAATTGAACAATGAAGTATTATATGGATTTATCACCAAAAACAAATGTAACATGTACAAATTACAACATCTTCATAACCTCTATTCCTGCAAAGTATTGTAGATCACTCTTGAACTAATGATTTTTGACATGGGAGTGCTCAATTTATAGTACAAAAACCGTGTTTTCAAATAGCAAGCATAAAACATATCACGTGGTTATGTTTCAAGGAAAGCTATGGCATTAACGCGGCCGTATTTGGTGAACATAGTTGAGTACAATTTTGAACAATATCTGTGAACGTGGACGTGCACGACCATAAAAAACCACGTTTTTTTCTTACAATATTTGACCAAAATAGCCGTCAAGTGTCATCCAGATCTCCACACTACCGTCAAGTGTCAAAAAATATCTTACGTGATTATGTTTCAAGGAAAACTGTGGCATTCACTAAACGTGTCCGCGTTTCGTGAACATGGTTTGAGTACAGTTTTGAACAATGACCGTGATTGTGTGGATGACCATAAAAAACCATGTTTTTTTTCTTACAATATTCGACCAAAATAGCCATCAAGTGTCATCCGGATCTCCACCCTAGAACATCAATATGTAAATACTGAATTGTAGCCGATTTTCATCTTTATCTTCAGACTTAAGAAAATGTACCAAATCTATGGTGACTCGTTAGTTTACTGTTAAAAGCAGTTTCACAATAAAAAACACAACGAATGGACTATGGGAGCTTTATGAATATGACTAGTTTCACTGAAACTGTTTCAGGGATTACCTCTATATTTATATAAAACAAAAGGACCAAAATGAAATATGCAAACATTTAAAATCAAAAACTAATTATTAAAAAACGAATGATATTAAAAGTGTCATAAGTATATTTGAGCAAATTAGTACAAATATAATGACTAAAAGTAACATTTTCGATAGAAATAAATATCTAATACTTATCTATATATATCTAGTATGTCTATATTTGCTAATATATATCATATGATTTTATCTAATTCGCTTTCACTTCCAAATATTTCATTCGAACAATCTTTCATTGATAACCTTAAATATCCCTTCAGATTGATTATATGCATTGCAAAGAATTCACAACTATATCTTATAAAGTTGGCTCGTTTATAATTCTCCTTCATTATGTGTCTTATTAATTGTCCAGGTCTAACCATTACCCTCATATCTCCTAAACATGTGTTATGTTCCATGATCAACCTCTCGTAGAACTAGTCGATTAACAACTCAAATCTCTACTATCCACATTATATTTTTTTAAATGAAGTATGGTAACCGTTAAAATAGGGAATCAGAAATCGTTATGCGTAATCAGAATGGAACGGCATTCAACGTTGTCTATTTTCCACAATATCATGTAAATAAAATATAACAATAATCTATAAACTAAAGATATAATTGTAAAAAAAGGTTTTCATTGAGAGTTTTTGCCCATGAGTGACAGGCTTACCTCTAGTGGGTAAAAATGTATCGAAATACATGAGTAAGTGAAAAAGTGTTTTACCAAACCAACCTACTTAAAACTATTTTTTATCAAAATAACATATTTATCATTTTTTCTAAGAAATTAAGCTACTTATCTACATTCCAGGTTTCTAACAGGTCATTTCTTACGAATTTACAATTTATTCATCAAATCTAACCGCCAACCCTAAACTTAAAACTTTAAACCCTACGACATAAACTCTAAATCCTAAACTCTGAACGCCAAACATCAAATCCTAAACCTTAAACCCTACCAACTCTGAATGCGAAACTCTAAACCCTATATCTCTAATCCTAAATCCTAAACTATCAACTCTAAACCCCGAATCCTAAACCCTAAGCTCTATATTCCCAACCCTAAAATCATAAACCTGACACTTTAAACCTCATATCCTAAACCATAACCCTAAACCACCCATAAATTCAAAATTTTAAAAATATTATTTTTTAACAATTTTTCGATATTCAATGTTATATTACATAAATTTAAAACAAATTTATTTTGTAATATTCATTTGAAACCCGCAACTTACTAAATAAGTAAAAAATGTGTTAGTTTGGACAAAAAATAATAAGTAAGTTAGTTTGATAAAAAAATATTTAAGTAAGTTAAAGTAAAAAACTCGTAAGTAAGAGTTCAAAAACTTTCTATTTAAGTAAAGTTTTCAAAAAATCGAATTAATTTTCTTATTTGTTAAATCTAAACCAATGCTTATATTTGGGAATAATGCATTATACATTGTAAATCAGGTGGTTTATCCAAAAGGGCCAGGCAGCTGTTTTTTCTTTGGAACGAGATAAGGAGAATGGGCCAAATTCCATAAGCCTATTGATTTGTTCATCCATACATAAGCCGGGTCCATAACATGTGGAATCTCATCTCAATTAACAGCGATAACCAACACAAAAACTCTATTCATGGAAGATAATGCGATCAGAATTATGTTGGGTTTGTTTGGGAAAGTAGTGAGAATTCAAGTGCAATGAAACGCAATTTGCTAAAACATGATTTTTCAAAACATAAGACAAATCACGTTACATCAAATTTTATATTTTTGCATTTTTAATAGTAACTATCATCCCAACGTGATTTTATAAAAGATTAAAATGTCTTTATTAATTCTATATATAAGTTAACATTTTTATTCTATCACATTTATCGTATGTTACTATATCAATCGATATACCTGCGGTGCCATCCGGTATCACGTTTTAGGATCGGATCCCGATTTTTTTGTCCAACCCTAATAAAATAAAATATTTTAATTTTAATTTTTTTAAGTATAAAAAAAATTATTATATTAAAATTTTGGTACCGATCGATGTACCGTCTCTGATCAGTATGAAAACATTACATTTATCTCGTTATGACAAAATATCTTGTTTTCAAAGACTTTTCATGTGAGATTATCTTATTTTCTTTATTTTTCAGTTGTGTAAGTATGATTTTTAGTTTTTCGTACATAACTAAATAAATATCGATTTTATCTATAATTTGACATTTATGTAAAATTGATGCAATTTTGAATGTAAAGAAATATAAGTAGATTAATTTGAGTAAATTATATTTCTTGATCTTAAAGATAAATATGTAATTTTACTTAAATTATGTTCAATCACACAACTGTTTTTTACAAAATAGTTTTAAAAATCATGTTATCATAAATACAATTAACTCACCACCATTTATCCTACTACACATCATATGATCCCACTGCACATTACTACAACCATACCAACACAAGCCCATTGTCATCTGCACCGACGCCGGCTCCCGTATTGAATCTCTTTCACCGCTTTAACATACATGCTTGGCGTGAATTTGGGGGTTGCAAGTGTTGGGAAAGGGTCCGATCCAATATGTAAGTATGATGGCTCATGCAGGTCCACGAATCTACCTTAGAAGAGATTAGAAAGGGTCAAGAACTCAAAGAGGAAGCTTGTGGAGAAGGAATGGGAAGAAATTCAAACCAGACTCTTAAATTCCTTTTAATATATTTGGAGAGCGAACCATATTCGATGGGTTAAACTTACATTATCCAATTATCTACAGACGCAAAATATACGACCCAATGAAATTTGGTAAAGAAAGGCCAATTGTGTACACATAAATATTATGGAAGAAATGCATAGGTAACCATAGGATTCATTCATCAATGGATTGATACTTCTTAATACCATCACGTGGGAGAAGAGATAGATGCAAAAATACTCTAGGAAAAAATTGGCTAGACTGTTTGAATAAAAAATTGTTGAATGTGGAAATCGGTGTTGATCATTGATCGATGTTGAGTATCAAATTTGTGAATATAAATATATTTGATTGATGGTATTAACTGCTCACTCAAGTTAGTTGAGATTTTCGTGGAATATGAAAATCAATGAGATATTCAATTAGAGAATATTGGAAAATTTGTTGTGGATTTTTATATCTACTAATAGAATCATGCAAATATTAGGAAATGTTTTATAAGATTTCTAATATTAATACAAATTATTCCCTATAAATAGAGGCATTGTAATTCATAAGAGAGACAAATTTGATATGAAAGCTGTTAAGACTATCTTCGTTGGTTATAGAATAAATTATCTTGATTACTGCTTTTGGTTGAATGCTAAGAAAATAATGTCGGTAGATGCAACATTTAATGAGAACCATCTATCATGGACACTATTAAGAAGGCTGATGAGAAGCTTGTCGAAGATATAGTGGTCGAGCCCTTAAGTGGTAGTGATGGACCCGGAATCGATCGGAGGAGGTAATCGAAATCACAAATGATGAAGATTCTAACGATGGGGATGAAGATCAGATGAGTACCAACCAGGAGAATGAAGGACAGTCGACTATAGATGAAGCTATCAAGTTACTCCAAAGTTGAGAAGATCAACATGCAAGATGAGAGAGACGATCCTATACTCTCCTTCAATATTGTACGCATTGTTGATTTGCGATGGCAATCCTAAGAGTTTCTAAGAGGCTATTGAGTCTCGGAAGAAGGGAAAGTGACAGTTTTCTATGAAATACGAGTTGAAGTCTTTGATGAAAGACAAGACTTGGGTCTTGCTTGAAGTGAGGCTCATCAGACCTTATTGAATAAATGAGTCTTTAGAGTTAAGGATGAGACTAATGGGTCCAAACGATACAAAACAAGTTTTATGGTGAAATGATTTATACAGAAAAAAAGAGTTGACTATTTCTATATATTCTCACAAGTTGTAAAGATGATGACCATCAGGGTGATATTGGTGTTGTTTAAAATGGTAGTGCACCGTTCTGTGCAGTGAACGTAGTGTACTTGTATTCTATTTTAACCAAACATCATTAATAACTGCGTTCGTACGACTGTAGAAAACAACGTTGAGTTCACAGTTGGTTTAACCCAACGGCCACTTGAACGCACCTGCCAAATGTTAATTTTACCCTTAGTAATTATAGTTGAATTTTTTTAATACTTTTAATCAATAATTTCTTATATTCTATCAATTACATGTTCAAACTATACAAATATATATTCGTTATGCAAAAATGTAGTTTTTGCATAACGAATTTATGATAAAATTATATGAATAAGTTATACACAATTATTTAAAAATAAGAGCAAAAAAGTCATTTTATGACATTACGATCACTCCACCGCTGTTTCAAAAACAATTTTTTTAAATCACGATCACTTATATCACGTTCACCTCACAACACATTGCAGTTATCTCACCCACACCATTTCTCAAATGCTGTTCCAAACATGCTCATGGAGTATTGTGGCTTTTGAGAATCTCCACCTAGAGTAGATGGACGTAAGGATTGCTTTTCTCCATGGCGACTTAGAGGAAGATATTTACATGGCACAACCCGAGTGTTTTGAGGTGAATGGTAAAAAGAAACCCTTCTGCAAATCGAAATATATCTTGTATGGCTTGAAACAAGCTCATCGGCAGTGTTATTTGAAGTTAGATTCCCTAATGACCAAACGATATTTAAAAAGATGTGAGACATACAACTATTGTTATTTTCGAACAAGCAAACATGCATACGTATTTCTTTTAGTGTATGTCGATAACATTCTTATCACTGACGCTGATATGAAAGAGATAAAACAAGTCAAGTTGAAATTGTCTAATGCATTCGAGATGAATGATCAAACAAATGCTCGGAATGAGAATCACGATGGATCGACAAAACGGTACACTTAATTATCCTAAGATATTTGAAGGGGACATCAAAACGAGAGCTCCTTTCGGAGGGGGCCGCAAGTTGGCAGGGTATGCGGATGCCGACCTTGGAGGAGATATGGGCGATCGAGAAAGTACATCAAGGTATGTATGTATTTATGGTCGGCGATACAATTTTTAGTTAGAAGTTGAAGTTGCAAAAATTTGTCTCACTCTCGTCGATCGAGGAAGAGTATAATGCAATTTTTGAAGTAGGAAGAGAGATTGTGTGACTCAAGAACTTCTTGATTGAGATCGATAAGGGGACCGATTGATGGACTTTGTACAGTGACAATCTAAGTGCTATTTGCTTGGCAAAGAATCAAGTATTCCATTCGAGGACGAAACATATTGAGTTGAAGTATCATTATATCCGGGAGTTATTCAAGAGGAAGGTGCTTCAGTTGATGAAGATCAAGGGAACGGAAAATCCGGCCGATATGTTGACGAACGAAGTTGTTGCGTCAAAGCTAGAGCAATGTGTTGTTCTAGTAGGAATCACCAAGTAACTAGTGAGTGAAGATCTTCGAGGTCAATCAGACACTACCTCGAAGATCAAAGACCTAGTGATGTCCGATCAAGAATTATGTGGAAGATGTATCACCGACCTCTAAGTGGGAGATTGTTGAGTTTGGAGATCAATATTGATGAACTCGGTCCATATGAAACTTATGATTATAGATATATTTGAATGATGGGTATTAAGTGTTCAATCATGATGGTTGAGAAAATTTAGATTCTCATGGGATATGAAAATCAATTAAAGATTCAGTTAGAGAATATTGTGAAGATTTGTTGGAGATATATCTCGCAACACAAATTCCTCCCTATAAATACGGATAATGTAATTCATAATTTGTATTCCAAATTTCATTCTTTGGAGTTATTTAGAGAGAACTAAATTGTAATCATTGCAATAGTAAATTTGACAGTGCTTTTGGTCAAGTGGTTTTTTAACCACTTTGGTATTCCACGTTAAAATTCTTATGTCTTTTGTTTGCTTTTCTCAATACTAGATTTCTAATTCATAATCGATTTTGCAAGTATTCCGAACAAAAACCAAAGATCTCTCCTACATAGATTGCTTGGAATTAGGATCAACTGCAAAATGGTTGGAAATTAGGATAAACTTACAAAGGCTGTAGTGATCTTCAAGGAAAAATTGGTTGTCTCCTTGTTCTTGTTGATTTATAAGAAAGAATGGAGTTTTACTAGAGATAACAAAAACTCAAACCGGTAGATATCCTAATCTATGTGTGATGGTTGGATTTTTTATGGATATAGAGAGGGCAACAATTTAAAAATTATAAACCCGCCATAAGGGGAGGTGGATGTGGATTTCTACTCAAACTCAAATTTCATATCCATCTACCCGTCAAACTTAATATAATATTTAAATTTTTCATATCTAATATTTTTTCAAATATCTTATATGGTATTATGTTTGTATTCACTATATGTAATAATAATTAAATTTAATATGTTTGTATTACTATATATAATTATGAAACTATGTTTGTTTATATGTATGAATTTTGGTGTTATCGTAAGATTTTTGTTTATTTATTTATTAACTAAGTATAATGTAAAAACGATGTATAATGTTTAAAAATTATGTATTTAATACATGTTTATGAATTAATATCGAATATAAAATAACACTTGTGACATACTGATAGGCTTCATGACTAGCTCATAAAAGCATACCTCTGATCGAAACATTTTTTAAAGATTCGCACTAAGTTCTTTCCCAAAATGTGACTACAGTTCTGGGTGTTAGATTCGAGTACCTAGACCAATTATATTATACACATTAATTAGTGATTAAATGAATTATTTTTTATTTATCAATTTTATTTCTTATAAAGATTGTTTATATTGAATTGATAATTAAGTCAATTGCTTAAAAGTTGTGCAAAAGAAATCCTAATGAGATTATGATGTGTGATTCTTATTAAACACTTATACTTTTATGCAAAATTTCCATTGCCCATGGATTATTGAGAAAAATGATATCAATAATACGATAAGAACTAGCATATGATGTGTCCTTTGATTTGATCAAGTGGTTGTTCTCAATGCCAGTGAATAGAGTTTTCTATGTGATGAGAACTCTAGGACCGTGTACCTTGTGATGGGTAAGACCCAGCAACGATTGGACCAATTGTAATGGCGAAAATGAATCCTTATAGCTCATTCCACACCTCCAATGAAGAGCGGCCCGATGTTCAACTGAAGGACCGAAGATGACCTTAGCGAAATAAAACGTTTTCTGCCAGCGGACACCTGGGTTCGGTCCGAGCAGTTACAACTCACGTTTACCACGCTTCGGGCCTTCCCACGTTTACCACGCTTCGGGCCCGATCACGTTTACCAAGCTTCGGTCCCAGCTTCGTTTTACATCCCGCGATAACAACCTCTAACAAACCTGTCAGAGGCGGTTACGGAGCGTGATTTACACTCACTAAGAACTCTATAAATACAGGGCCAAAAGACGGAAATAGCATGACCCTTTGTACGCGGAAGAACAGGCTGTTACCCTGCCGGAATTCTTACCGCTTTCTTTACCTCGTCATTTTCATTAGCCTTTCTTGTATAAACTCTGAGTTATTTCATTAGTGAGCAGGCTAAGAGCATAAACATCTCTTAGTCGAGTGATTTTCACTCCAATTCTTGGGGTTTCCACTATATATCGCCGTGCACTTACTTTGTTTTTAGCTTTTGATCGTCTTCCACACTTAAAAGAAATCAGAACCGAGTTCGTTTGTTGAACGAACCGGACGACTGTTGGTACCCCCTAAAAAGGGACCATAACAGTTTGGCGCCGTCCGTGGGGACGATTGTCTAATCCCATTTGAGTTTTCTACCATGGATAGGATAATCAAAGACATGGCGACTAGAACTCCGACGAATGATAGTGACGTGCTTCCCGACAGTCTTCCAGCACCAACATTCACTTTACATGATTTGGAAGCTGTCGTAAGGAAGGTGGTACTGGAAATTACGACGGAGAAAAGTGGAACAGAACCACCGGCTGTATCCAGCCCAGTTCCCAGAAGTCGAGGATACGAGAGTGATCCTGACGAGCGCATTACTGATGATGAAGAAATCATCAGGCGTGGCGTCACAATGAGGAGGCATAGATATCGATCTATTCCTCCCCCTCGAGCCAGAGCTCTAACTCCCGCTTCTGGAAATGACCAGGAGCAGATGCAGCGACGAATATATGAGCTCACCAGGGAGTTAGAGAATATGCGTGCATTAAAGGATTGCGAACCGAATTTGGGACGCAATCCTGGTTTATTTAATAGGGCCATGGAGGCCCCTATCAGGCAGAGTAAGGATGACGATTGGTGGCATAATTTACATGCTGTCCAAGCGTCATCCCAGAAATCTGAAGGCATATCAGCCGCCTTGGGAGATTTGATGCTTCCCTTTTCTGAGGAAATCTGGCCTGCAGTCCCAGATCGACATTATCGTAACCCTGAGGGGTTGCCAACATTTCACGGCGATGGTGATCCGATCGATCATGTCGCTGATTTCGAGTTACGTATGGGAGCGGTNGATCGAAATCGCATACTCGATTCATCACTTTGAGAAGCTCCTTTGAAGTTATAATGCTATTGTACACATCTTTAAGACTCTTATTTGCAATACTCATTTCTCTGCATGTATTTCTCTTCTGAAATAAAAACATATAAAAATTCATGATTAAATAAACTCTACTATTAATACTATTTCTTTTTAATAAATAATATTGATTTTATTCTAAAATATGATCGTTTAATACGCATATAAGTTGTTTGGATCCCATTACAAAGAACATGGCATGTGTCTTTCTTACACTATTGGAACTTTGGAATTTATCATCATTCAAATAAGATAGCAACAAAAAATTAATTAAGACACATAAAAAAATTTGTAGAAGTGGACAAAGTACCAGCCGGGTTCTGCCTCAATAATTTTAATATAATAAAAAATAAAAATAAATGCTTTAGTAGGTATATGATTTTTTATAATTAAAAAAGCTATTAAATAATAATTTTATTGGGTTTCATCAGTTTATCCTAAAAGTTGCTAGCAATCAAAAGTAACTTTTTAAATTATTATTCAGTAATAAATCTCAAATAAAAAAATATATTACTTGAAATAATGTATGGATTACTAGCTTGAAAAATAATAGATTTTTGGATTATTAAATCTAAAGATTGTATTATAAATTGCAATTTTAACAAATTAATATATATTTGAAAAAATGACAATAAATTGTAATTTATTAAAATGAAAATATGTGGAGATACCAGATCATGCTCAGGTTGTATCAGCTGGAGTGATCCATAACCATTTGGTATCATTCTACTATTCTCAAAATCCATTCGCTAAAAACCGAAAAAAATGATGAGTTTTAGTTCGTATTGTTAAAATTGTATCACATCGGAAATGAGATATAGTTTGGTTTATAAAAAGTGTTGAGTATCATATTAATTGATTTGCTCAAGTCTTTTACGGTGTGATAGCCTTCTTATACGTTATATCTGAGCACACTCCCTACATGAGATTGATCGACTCTAGAAATTTAACATGATATTGGAGTTTTGAAATTAAAACACACTCCCTACGGAACGTGTTTAAAAAATCGTGAGTTACCTTGTAGGGGATTAGTCCATCTAAATAAAATTGATCGGTGGTAATCTATCGATTTGAATTATCAAATCCAATTTCTTAGGTGATTGAATTTGAGGGAGTGTTCAAATATGACAATTGTCCCACATCGAAAATGAGATGTGGTTTGATTTGTTTATAAGGTGTTGAGTACCTTATTAGTTGATTTGTTAAGTTTTTTATGATATGATATATTTCATTTAAACATTAAATTCAAATACATTCCCTCACATGGGATTGATTCCACTATAGAAACTAATATGATATCAGAGCGGATTTAGAAAATTTTGAATGATCTTTCATGGGATTATTCAATGTTTAATGAAATGATCAATTGATATTTGAATTATCAAATTTAACTTGTCATGTGATTGAACTTAAGTGAAGCATATTCTACAATAATAATTGACGCGATTTCTATCCTTTTATACGTTATCATAATGCATATCTAGTTAAGATTTACGTCGAAAAAACGATACCTTAGAAAAGAGATGAGATTTCCCAAGAACCATTGTTTGATCTTCTTCTTTACATTCATGAAAACCAGTCATTTCCCATAGATTTGCAGCAAGTTTTCTAGCAGAAACAAAACTTTCCTTACTCCATTCACTATCATCATCATCATCACAAATTACAGACAATGCTTTATCGTCCATCGGAGAACTGAGTTTCTTCAACGGCGGAGCTACGGCGGTCTTTCTTCCGATCAAAACGCAGCGTTTCAACGGGTAAGTTTTAACGAAAGACGATGAAGATGAAGAACCCTTCTTTCTAACTTTATTCTTTCTCGCCTGAAGATTCATATTTTTGTAACGCGATAAAAAATCAACAGATCTGAAGTGGACAGGCAGATTGAAGAGAAGGGAAGAAGAAGGCACCCGGCAAAGAAAATCAATTCAAAATTTATACAGTTTAAGGTTTTACTGTCTGTGGATCACTTGCATGCCACGTCACAATCCCTACGCCCACAAGTTTTAATATATATATATCAAAGTATATTAATAAATAAAAATTACAATAATATATTATAATCAAATAATAATATAGACACTTTAAGGTTTAATGAAAATGGGATATTATTATGTTAAAATTACGATAATCTATTTTATCGTTTAAATTTTTTTTGAGAATGTATTCAGAGTATAACCTAAGTGCGTGTTGTAATTGCATTCTCGGAATACATTGTCATTTTAAAAATATATTTTAAAAATATTATTAGGAATAATATTGATTTTATTCCTAATAAAATATCGTTTAAAATGATTATAATTATTCATTTTGAATTATTGGAATGCATTTTAAAAAATCTTTGATCAAACTACATTCTGACAGAATCTCTTATTTCTATGGGTGTTCACTATTCGATAAAAACTGAATACTGAAATGTTTACGGAATTTTTTACCGAACCGATATCGAATTATAAAATTCGGTATTTAGGTAAATACCGAAACCGAACCGAAACAATTAGGTATTTACCGAACCGAATCGAACAGACAAAATTCGGTTCGCTATTCGGTAGATAACCTTTTCACTTATTCGGTAATTGAAATTCGGTTCGTTATTTACCGAATGAATACCCCTATTTTATTTTTAATTAAATAAATATTGTTTTCTATAAATATAAGGGTAAAATAATACTTTAGTATTCAGAATACATTCTTATAATCATTTTTTACATAACATCATTTTTATTTCATTATTCATTATTTATCATACAGAACACTTAAACATATTCATATCCTACAAATATATTCTGACAATTCATTTTGAAAGCATATTTACATTCTCATAATACCAATTTTATAAATCGGTATCGGTTCGGTAAAATAAATTGGTAAACGGTTCGTTATTCGATTTTTAACAAAAAGTGAACACCCCTAGAAACAAGGGATTCATGCAGAAGGGTAGTTTGGTCAGAGATTTTTTAAAATGCATTACAGGAATTCAAAATGAGAGATTCATGTCCTTTTGCGTTGAAGAAGGAAATTCATAACGCGTTTTAAAAATAAATTGTCAGAATGAGAATGAAAACATTAGGGTATTATGTAAACGAATGCAAAATATATTTTAAAAATGACAACGCATTATAACAATGTTATCATCAAATGCACTTACATTGTAGTGCAAATTGTTAAAATGCATAATGTATTTTTAATTGATAATGAGAATTAAAATTTCTAATAGTGTTCTGTACAAGTTTTGAAAATATATTATACATTAGAGAATGTATAATCTATTTTAGAAATTGATGAACACTATCTAAAAGGATAATAAAGTTATTTTTTACTCAAATGCATTATCCATATAATTTTATACATAAAATCATTCTCATGCAATATAATTTATCAATTACATAATTATGCATACATTATAGATAACGGCGGCCAAACGTCCGTCAGCAGTTGAATTCCACGTCGAGTTACAAATCCGACGCCATAAATCATCGTAATCACAAACAGAACGCAGCTCCGTCGACACGCATGTGATGGCTGCAAGAGTCAAACTGTCTACCCGATTGAGGATTTGAGTCCGAATGATCTCCCATGGTACGACAGCGAATATTGTTCGACCGTCTTGCTCCGCCGCGTCGTCATTAATATTCAGCAAAAAAGACATGTTCACCGACTTTAATTGTCGGATCAAATGAATGTTAAGAAAATGGAACGTAAATAAAGAAAAGTAAATAACACAAAAGTGGAACCTCAAAATCGTGAAAAACTACGTGATCGATTGTCATAAACTCACTATAACAAAAAGAATTTGGTACATATGTTATGGTATTGATAGATTGATTGATACAATTGCATTCATAAGATTTACAATTTATAGAGTTTTGATTATTATATAATCCATGAAATATTCTACATAATATTCAATTTTCATATATTTGATTGAATTTTTCATATATCTAATTAACAAGATATATTTATATATATATTACTATCAAAATATAATAAATATATATTTCAATATCTTATTATATATATACAAGCCAGTGAAAATATAACATAAAGTGATAGTTTGGATCTAGCAATGGGAGCGATCATGAGATATAATCGATCGGATTGAACTTGAATGGAAATTTGACACTATAAAAAAATTCATTCTTTATACAACATAAAAATACATGAAAAGAGATATTATGAGATTTGATTCTATCTTCTAGTTAATTTTTAATCCATAAAACTATATAAAAATATGATATCATAGTTCCAAAAGTATCATATGCATCAAATTTCATATATTTTTTGTGTTACTGATATTTATCGATGACATTTTTTTAAGTTTTAACGTTAAATTTTGAATTTTTTTTATTGATATTTAATTTCATCCCTTTACATGGATGCAGGATAATTCTCAATTTTTTGTACATTTTTTAGAAGTAAATGCACAAAATTTTTCATGCCCAATTTTGGATATCGGACAAATTTATGATTTTTACGAACTTTATAATTTTAATTTCAAAAATGTTGCAAATTTCATAGTCGAAAGACTCGATGGCGTGTATTACCAACTGGACGAAACCTAACATGAAACGTAATGTTGATCGATTTGATTGGTACCATCGATATATTAATGATACTGATCGAACGATTGTAATGAATATACTTGACATCAGTCAAATTTGACTTGGATCAAGATTCAAACTTCTCCAATGAGAAATGACATTTCTTAATTAACCCATAAAATATATGTAATAAAATATTGAAATATATCTTTTTGATTATATATATGAATATATCTATATTGTTGATTATATAAATGAAAACTTATTGATTTATCCATCAATCAATAATGATTTATTCATTATTTATCAATAATAATAAATCAATAATGATTTATTCATCAATCAGTAGATATATGCTCTTAATGATTTATTCATTTATCCGATTGAAGTACCGGTGCTGCCCGGTTTTATCCATATCGATCGTTATGAAAACTTAGGATATGATATAATTACAATTTAAGAAATAACTAATTTACCTTTTAACCTTTATTGATTTTAATATACTTATATTTAGTAGTTTATAATATATTAATATTTGTATTTTAATCACCACATGATAATGAGCTTATTTGGTACAACGGTGGAAAAGTATGGTAGGGTATGGTGAGATAAACTGTGTTGAATTGAATACAATTTTTGTAACATAATTATAAAAATAGTTTTGTAAAATATAATTGTTATGGTCCCTTTTTAGGGGGTACCAACAGTCGTCCGGTTCGTTCAATCAACGAACTCGGTTCTAATTTATAAAAGATATGGAGAGCGATTAAAAGTTAAAATCAAAGTAAGAACACATCATATATAGTGGAAACCCCGTAAAATGGGGTGAAAACCACTCGACCAAGAGCCGATTATGCTCTTGGTCTGCTCACTAATGNTATATCGCTTGTGTCCCCACAACAATCTAATTTCAAGTAAATTATAAATTGAATGATCTAAAAATAAATACCTAAAATATTTTTAGACTAGATCAGCAGGTGATCATAGGGTTTCATACCCGAAAAAACAGTCGCGAGAAGTAGCGGCTGTGAATGAAAAAGACGTCCCCCCGAAGCAAGAGGACAATCGGGTGTATTGCGAGCTTCATCATAATCGCGATCACCCGACCTTGAAGTGCCCGCTGTTGAAAGAGACAGTAGAGGCAATGGGTAAAGAAAAGCCTGACCGAAACGGTCAGAAGGGCAAACGTGCGGAATCCCCCCGAAGGGGCCATCAAGGTGACGATCGTCACAGGCCGCGGGGAAGAGACAATCGGGGACAACCCCGAAATTATAACGATCGGACGGAGGACCCAAGGTCTCCTCCGCCAGAGCAAGAAAGAGGCCAACACGGTCGCGAGAACCGTGGTCAGGGCCGAAGAAGGAGATGGCGGGGCGGTGGCGGCAGAGCCCCGCAGAATGAGGGTGGGAGACAGGAGCATGCTGCTCCCCCACCTGCCGAAGCTAGTGCCCAACCTCCTCGAAATGAGGCGGCACCTAGAGAAGTAGCCGGAGATATTTATGTTATCTCCGGTGGATTGAGAATAAATGAGTCGGTCCGTGACCGAAAAAGAACAGCGTGCAGAGACTCTGCTGAGTGCTCCGAATCTGTGGCGCTCGTAAAATATGATCTCATGGATCGGTCCTCCATCTTCAGAGAGGACATCACATTCACCCCGGCTGATCGGGAGAGGATCATTGATCCCTGTGACGACCCCCTCACCATTACAGGGGTCATCGGGAATCGCCGTGTCCACAGAATCTTGGTGGACACAGGGGCCTCGTGCAACTTGATGAAGAACGAGGTCGCCGAAATGTTGGGAGCAGTTGCTCATAATCTGCCGATCGCCAACATAACTCTTTGGTCGTTTGACCAAAGAAGTGTTATTTCTTGTGGGAAGATGCTATTCCCCGTTACCCTTGGAGAGCCATCCAAGGATCGATCCGAAGACTTGGAATTCATTATCGTTGAAGTCGACTTGGCTTACAACGCTATTATTGGACGGACCGGCCTGAGTAAGTTTGAGGCGGTCCCTTCTACTTATCACATGATGCTCAAGTTCCCCTCCATTCATGGAGTTATTTCTGTTAAGGGGGATCAGAAAGTAGCTAGACAATGCTACATGAGCTCGTGCCGAACGTTGGCACCAGTGAAGAGGGCCCGGGTGGATTTGCTTGAAGAGGTGCCGCACCCGAGGCAAGCGATGGAACCCGTGGGGTTCAAACTGATTAATCTGGTTGAGGATGACTCAACCAAGACAACTCGCATCGGGGCTCATTTAGCCCCTGACTTTGAAAGAAAATTGATCCACCTGCTGAGAAGCCATGTGGATATATTTTCCTGGACCCCGGATGATGTGCCGGAGATTGACCGATCCGATAGTGAACATCGGATCAATACTGAGACCGGAACGAAGCCTGTTAGGAGGAAAAGGAGACGCTATTCTCCTGAAAAGATTGAGATCATCCGGGCGGAAGTGAATAAACTGCTACGGTCGGGAATTATCAGAGAAATCCACTATACTGAATGGGTTGCAAACCCAGTGGTGGTTTCCAAGCCGGACGGGAAATGGCGAATGTGCATTGATTTTACCGATGTGAACAAAAGCTGCGAGTCAGATCATTTCCCGTTGCCGCACATCGACCGACTGGTAGATGCTGTTTCTGGTAGCACCATGATGAGTACCATGGATGCTTATTCTGGGTATCACCAGATCTTCTTGGCTGAAGAGGATCAGAAGAAATCATCGTTCATGACCGAAGATGGGGTTTACTGTTATGTGGTCATGCCCTTCGGTCTCAAAAATGCTGGAGCAACATACCAAAGGTTGGTCAACAGAATCTTTAGAGAATTGATTGGCCATATGATGGAAGTGTATGTTGACGATATGATTGTAAAATCCATGAATGATGAAGACCATCTTTCTTATTTGTCTCGTTGCTTCGAAGTATGCCGAAAATATAAGCTCAAACTAAATCCAAACAAGTGCTGCTTCGGGATCCGAAGTGGAAAATTCCTAGGATATTATGTTTCAGAGAAAGGCATAGAGGTTAACCCTGAGAAGGTGCAAGCTATCATTGATATGCAACCTCAAAGAAACAAAAGAGAATTTCAAAGGCCTACTGGTCGACTAGCCGCGCTAAGCAGGTTTATATCGAAATCCACAGACCGGGCCTTACCTTTATTCAGAGTGCTAAGAAAAGCAAGCCATATGGATTGGGCCGAAGAATGCGATCGGGCTTTCTCTGAGCTCAAGATTTATTTAAGCACTCCCCCGGTGATGGTAAGTCCAACTTGTGATGAACCTATAGGGTTATATCTTGCGGTATCCGAAGTTGCCGTCAGCGCAGCTCTGGTGACCATACGAGATGACATTCATAGACCCGTTTATTATGTCAGTCATTCTCTAGTATCTGCTGAGACCAGGTATTCTACATTGGAGAAATTCATGCTAGCTTTGAAGAAAGTTGTATCCAAGTTGAAGCACTATTTCGAAGGCCGAACGGTCTATGTTTATACGGATCAGCCTCTGAAGATACTCCTGAAACAAAAGGATTTGAATGAAAGATTGGCAAAATGGGCTATCAAACTCAGCGCTATGTATCTGGAATTCCTGCCCCGAAGGGCGACCAAAGCTCAGGTTCTAGCCGACTTTGTGTTTGAAATGACCAGGTCGGCCATTTATCTCAACCAGGAGGATGATCGATGGACGATCCACGTACATGGATCAACCTTCGGGGGAAGAGGAGCGGGCATTACTCTGACAACGGTACAAGGTGATCTTATTCATTCCGCAGTCAAGTTTTCCTTTGCTGGAACAAATAACGTGGTGGAATATGAGGCAGTATTGTCAGGAATGACCTTGGCTCGAAAAATGGGAGTTAGCAGAGTGCGAATGTTCTCAGACTCGAAGTTAGTAGTAGAACAATTCGCAGGGAGATTTGAAACTCACGATCCGATGATGAGGCTGTATTGCGCTAAAGTTATGGAGTTATCCAAGAAGTTCAGTGAATTCTCTCTGGACCATGTGCCACGAGAACAAAACAAGGTTGCCGATGCACTCGCCATATTGGCTTCGGGTATACCCGACATAGAACCGAGCACTATTTCGGTCCACGTTCAGGACCGACCTTCGGTCGAGATTCCAGTGACCGAACAGTCTATTGAAGAGATTGAGGCTCTATGTCATGAACTCCAGGGTTTGAATATTGATGCTACTGAATTCCCAGGAGAACCCAATTGGAGCGACTCCCTCGTTAAATACCTCTCAAACGGATATCTCCCTGAAGATAAATCTGAAGCCAGGAAAATAGAGGTACGGGCTAAGAGATTTACCTTAGTCGAGAGACGCTTGTTTAAAAAGAGTTTTTAGGGCCCGCTTCTGCGATGTTTATCTCCTATGGAGGCCGAAGCTGTCATGATTTATGTTAATGAAGGGATATGCGGCATTCATTCAGGGGCTCGATCTTTATACCACCGCATTATTAGAGCCGGGTATTTTTGGCCAACATTGCTCGCTGATGCTAAGCAGTATACTAAGTGATGAGAACTCTAGGACCGGGTACCCTGCAATGGGCGAGGCCCGATAACAGTTGGGCCGACTTAAATAATCAAAACGAATTCTCACAGCCCACTTACACCTTTAGGAAGAGCGGCCCGATGTTCAACACAGAGGACCGAAAATAACCTTAGTAAATAAAAGCGTTATCTGCCAGCTGGCTCCGGGGTTCGGTCCGAACAGTTACAAAACGGTTACAAGCTCACGCGTTCCAAGCTTCGGGCCCTGTCACGTTTATCATGCTTCGGGCCCGATCACGCAGACCACGCATCGGTCCCAACCTCGTTTTACATCCTACGATAACAACCTCTAACAAACTTGTCAGAGGCGGTTACAGGACGTGGATTACACTCGACGGCAACTCTATAAATACAGGGCAAGACGAAGGAAAAGAGAGGACCCTTGGGACGCGGAAGAACAGGTTGTTACTATGCCGAATTCTTACCGCTTTCTTTGTCTCATTATTTTCATTAGCCTATCTTGTATGAACTTTGATTTATTTTCTTTAGTGAGCAGGCTAAGAGCATAATAAGCTCTTAGTCGAGTGGTTTTCACCCCAGTTCACGGGGTTTCCACTATATATTGCCGTGCATTTATTTTGGTTTTTAGCTTTTGATCGTCTTCCACATTTTAAAGAAATCAGAACCGAGTTCGTTTGTTGAACGAACCGGACGACTGTTGGCACCCCCTAAAAAGGGACCATAACAGTTTGGCGCCGTCCGTGGGGACGATTTTTTCTAATCCCATTTGAGTTTTCTACCTGGGATAGGATAATCAAAGGCATGGCAACTGTAACTCCGACAAATGATAGTGACGTGTTTCCCGATAGTCTTCCAGCACCAACATTCACATTACAGGATTTGGAAGCTGTCGTAAGGAAGGTGGTACTGGAAATTACGGCGGAGAAAAGTGGAACAGAACCACCGGCTATCTCAAGCCCGGTTCCGAGAGACAGAGGATATGAAAGTGATCCCGACGAACACAGTACTGATGAGGAAGAAACCTTCAGGCGTGGCGTCAATTCGAGGAGGCCTAGATATCGATCTACTCCTCCCCCTCCGGCCAGAGCTCTAACTCCCGCTCCAGGAAATGACCAGGAACAGATGCAGCGACGAATAGATGAGCTCACCAGGGAGTTGGAGAATATGCGTGCGTTGAAGGATTGCGGACCGAATCTGGGACGCAATCCTGACTTATTTGACAGGGCCATGGAGGCCCCTATCAGGCGGAGTAAGGATGACGATTGGTGGCATAATTTACATGCTGTCCAAGCGTCATCCCAGCAATCTGAAGACGTATCAGCCGCCTTGGGAGATTTGATGCTCCCCTTTTCAGAAGAAATCTGGGCAGCGGTCCCAGATCGACATTATCGCAACCCCGAGGGGTTGCCGACATTCCGAGGCGACGGTGATCCTATTGATCACGTTGCTGATTTTGAGTTACGTATGGGAACAGTTCGGGCCTCGGATTCATTGAAGTGCCGCATCTTCGCGGCAGGATTGCAAGGCGATGCCCGAACCTGGTTCAAAAATCTGCCGGCCCGATCCATACAGTCGTATGGCGGTTTTATTTTGGCTTTTTAAGAGGAATTCGCTCCAAATGTAGGACCGCCCCGAAGCAGGCATGAACTATACCAGCTAAATTATATTCCGGCGAAAATGAGTCTTCGGTCCTTTATGGAAAAATTCAACAGGACCGCCCGAGGCATCAAACTCAAGCTGCGCGATAAAATTGATATTCTACAACAGGTCTTAGGACCGTGCGGCCTTTCGGCCAGTTTGGTGAAGAGCCCACCATCTACCTTGGGGAAACTGCTTAAGAAAATCAACAAATATATTAAGGTAGATGAAGCGCTGGGGCTTGGTTATCGGAAGCCTAGCGGGAATTCTGAGCCCGCAGGCGATCATCGGGTTTCTTACCCGAAGAAACAGTCGCGAGAAGTAGCGGCTGTGAATGAAAAAGATGTCCCCCCGAAGCAGGAGGACAACCGGGTGTATTGCGAGCTTCATCATAATCGCGATCATCCAACCTTGAAGTGCCCGTTGCTGAATGAGACGGTAGAGGCAATGGGTAAAGAAAAGCCGACCGAAACGGTCAGAAGGGCAAAGGAGCGGAATCCCCCCGAAGGAGCCATCAAGGTGACGATCGTCACAGGCCGCGGGGAAGAGATAATCGGGGACA